>OX411306.1:114328032-114506847 GCA_948150685.1 Rhaphigaster nebulosa | reverse complement strand
GATGACCAGGAGGCTCTGCTTTCCCAGAGGGACTTATGTGGTGGGACCGGGAATGCCGTAATACTTGCCACTGTCATAGGATCGCCAAATGTCTAGGCTGAAGTGTTATTTAACACTCTTAAGGGGGACGCTTTATTTACAGCTCAAGGCATGCCCTTATTCAGTTAATATCAGCCATTTCCATTCGCAACTCTAGAAGATATTTCGGAGCAACGAATTATCACCTTCTTTCATTTATCAAAACTTCTAGAAATTACTAAGAAAAGGATATAGGTATACTTTATATTAATTAATTATTTGATTTAGATTTTTAGTTTATATATATTTAAACTTTTGGGAGAATGCTTATCACCGCATAAGTGACAATAAACTGAACGCAGTACAACAGAATATTAGTAACAAACTCAAAATTGTTATGAACAAAGTTTTGTTACAAGAAAAATAAACTAATACATTGCGAAGCAAACCAGTATTATATATATATATATATATATATATATATATATATATATATATATATTGCGAAGCAAACCAGTATTATATATATATATATATATATATATATATATATATATATATATATATATATATATATATTACTGGTTTGCTTCGCAATGTATTAGTTTATTTTTCTTGTAACAAAACTTTGTTCTATATTTGTTATATATATATATATATATATATATATATATATATATATATATATATATATATATATATATATATATATAGTTTTTTAAAGTTTATTTTGTAATATAATATGTGAGTAACCTATTTAGAGTTTGTTACAAATATTCCATTGGACTACGTTCAGTTTATTGTCATTTATGCGGTTATGAGCATCTTATATTTATATTATATATATTATATTTAAACGAAGTTTGTTATATATACGAACTTTATTATATATATTATATTTAAACTCTGTCTTCTTAAACGAAGATATCGTTTAAGAAGACAGAGATGATGACCAACAATAAGGAAATAGGGGAAAAGATTAAACCAAGTATGGAGTGATCAAAACAGTGAAACAGTTTAAGTATCTGGGAGAAATGCTGAACTACAATGGAGGAGACGGACAGACGACAAAAGGTAGAGAAATAAAGCTTGACGGATTGAGATGTTTAGTAAAAACCATTTACAACAAGAAGAACCTCTCCAGAAAGGCTAAAGTCAGACACTAAGAGACGGTAGTAAAACCTGTGGTACTGTATGGAACAGAAACAGCGGGTTTTACAAGCTCAGAGAGACTGCTGAGAATAGAGAGATAGATATTGAGGTGTATCCATGGACCAAGAAAAGTAGGAGAAGAGTACTGGCCAAAAAAGAACAAAGACCTGTACGAAGGCATTGAAGACCTAGAGACCTCAATTAGAAAAAGGATATTGAAATTTTACGGCCACATGAAGAGGATGGACAAAGACAGATTGAACAAGCAGATCTTTGACATGGTGATAAAACTTAAAAACATCAAAGGATATCCCGAGCAGATAAAGGAAGAAATAGAGAGACTGGAGATCAGAGAAGAGGATTACCAGAACAAAGAGAAATTTAGAAGGATGATAGATGGAAAGAAGGTCCTTGCGGTGGGGAGGAGGAGAAGAGGGGAGGTAAGGTGGACAGAGGAGCGTAGAAGGGAAATGGGGGAAAAGATGAGGAAGGTGTGGGCTGAGAGAAAAATGAAAGCCATTAAATGAAATAATATACGCGTGGTCCTTAGCTGGCCTTTGTCGCGATAAATAAAATAAATATTATATTTAGAATATATATTTAATATATTATATATTATTATATTATATGTTTCACTACAATGTTAAGAAACTGGCTTTGGGAACTCCTCAAGGGGCCCTTACTATGGCACATTTTAATACATACAGTTTTCGATACAGACTTACAGAAAAATGCTAAATCATTAGCATACGCTGACGATTTGTTATCACTTATAAAATGAAGAGATTTTGGCGAATTACATGCAATTATGGGGACTGGAATTAGCAAAGAAAAAACAGTATATATGACCTTTAATAGCCAAGGCGAATACCTGCATTTGGACTAGTGGACCATGAAACCTGAAAAGCATTTTAAATATCTGGGAAGCTGGGTAAATACTTTAGGAACCACAGACATGGACATTGAAAGGAGCATAAGCAACGGGAAGATCGTTATTAGAACCTTAAATTCGGTACTATGGAGTAAAAAGGTGTCCTTAAAAACAAAAAAGATTATATATAAATCATTCCTAGAAAGTGTTACTCTCTACGCAGCGGAAGCATGGACAATTAAAGAGAGTCAATCACAAAGACTAATAGCCCTATAAATGGATTACTGGAGGCGATCATGTGGTATCTCACGGCTTCAAAAAGTGCCAAATAGTGAAATAAGACGCCAAGTTCAACAAATGGAGAATATCCTTCATACTATTGAAACAATGAGGCTGAAATGGTATGGGCATGTGATGAGGATGGAAGAGGGGCGATGGCCTAAAAGAATTTTGGAATGGAGACCAGAGAGAAAACGGAAGAGGGGTCGCCCGAGAAGAAGCTGGTTGGAGGGCGTCAAGGAAGGAATGGTAAACAGGGGAATGCGTGATGGAGACTGGCAAGACAAAGGAAGATGGAAAAAACTTATATATGTCCAAAGTTGTAAAAGTCGTTAAATAAAAAAAAACATGCAATAGCAAACGTAAAACTATCAAGGCTTAGATATTGGACTAGACGCAACAAACTTAAATTTAATTCAGAAAAGACTAAATACTTCATTTTTATAAAAAAAAAAGAGAGTACCAGAGCTAGATATACAACTCAATTCAGTAAGGATAACTCAATGTGACACATTACAATATTTAAATAGATAGATAGATAGAAGAAGAACTTTATTCTGGGACTAGGTCTCTTAAAAATAACATGATTGAGCAAATAAAACAGAAACAATATCTGACCATAAAATTACAAACTACAGATCAGTTAATGTTTAAAATTTTTTCAGTAAAATAACTAAGCTAATAAAATAAATCCTTTTCTCAAAAATATAATTAATTTGAACAAAAAAAGAGAAAAATAGAAAGAAAAAGAGAAAAACATGAAAAAGAGAAAAATAATGAGTTGATTAGCAAGTTTGTACATTAAAAAAGTATTATTCACTTCTGATTCAGATGTTAATCCTAAATTGAAATTTCTCAGTTAGAGAGCATCATTTTGGAGAGAAAGAAGGTGTTGGAAAAGAATGAGAATACAGAAGAAGCATGGCGTATATTAGAAGAAAATGAATTCCAAAGGGTGAGAGGAGCGGGCGAGAAAGGAATGTTCAAATGTTTTGGTTCTGTAGGAGGGGGTATGGAAGTCAGAAAGATGAGATCTTGTTTCCAGTATGTGGACCGAGGATTTGAATTGCAGGAGGCTGTAAATGTAAGGAGGATGGTGGGTGGTGGTAGTTTGAAATAGGAAAGGTGTGAGGAAATATTGTCTACGGTTGGAGAGGAAGAGCCACTTTAACTCGCCATAAGGACACATGAGTTCGTCTCGAGGTGCCGAAGACAAATCTTAAAAAGCAGTTTTTAATATTTAGTTCTACTCTTTAAAAGAAAACTAAATTGCAACAGACATTTGGACAATCTTTATAACGACACTTTATGAATTATATGGACTGTCAATAGCTCCTAAAGCAACATGGGGCGTCAGAAGTATTAAACGTAATCTATGAAGGCGCTTTACTTTCTAAGATGCTCTACGTTGTACATATTTGCCATCCAGCTGTACAACGTAAGAAAAATCTGATGAAGCTGCAGGGGCTTCAAAGGTTAATTTAAATTAAAATACGTAACGACTTCCGTACGCTCTCAAATGAGGCCAAAAATGTTATTGACAGGATTTTGCCAATCCAAGAAAAAATTGAGGAAAGAACGACCTTATTTAACATAAGGAAATGGAAGATAACCAGGCAGAAAAATCTGTGTGCTAAAAGTGATCGTGTACATGAGTGGCCTCCCGCAACAAACGAACGCACACATTACTATACATACAGACAAGATTTTACTGGACTCTGTAAATAATTGAGACATTCATGACCACTTGACTGACCAAATTATACATAATACATAATTATACATAAGCACTACAAAAATAGGGAAATTAGTGACTCTCTTAGTGTGGGTAATGGCACATTCAGGGTGTAAGGGTAATGATCTCTTGCTATGTCTTATGTAGTTAACCTTTCTAAAGAATCGACAAAGAGTGATTTATTGCCCTCATAGCATAAATTTTCTTTATCTAACATAAATATGGATCTGACATTTGATTTGGTTAAAAGATGGGACCAAATGTGGGTGACCTCTAACAAGTTACCAAGCGTACATAAATTTACACTCCACATTACATCACCCTACAGAACTATTCACAGTAATGATTACTAACGCAACTACCAGTAGTGTTTATATGAAAATAATTTTAGAGATTATGATTATAGGTTGGTAAGGGAAAATTATGTATAATTTTCAATGTGCTTATCTTATTTTATTTTTTCTGTGTCGTATTACGATGTGAATTTATATATAAATATATATATATTTTTTTTTTTCTCACTGAGATGTAAAAAATTATTTTAACGATAAAGTTTTGTTAAACGGGTGAATGTAATTTCGTTTTCTCACATTATTTGTATATTATTTATGATTCTTATTTGTTTATTTTAATATGTAAGCCAGAATTATTATTTTTTTTTTGTTCAACATAGTTATTCTTGGGGTACTTCGTTCCAGAATAAAGTTTTCTTTCTATTCTATATTATGGACTAAAGAAAATAATGGACTATAAATAAATAAATCTTCTTGCCTCATAACTGATGACATATTCAATTTTCCATATTTAAATTGGCAATATTTCTACTCATATCGGTGAAATTAAAATATGCTGCTTCGATGAGCTGTACCCCTATCCGTTCCAGACTTTGGCTTGATATTAGGGATTCCATTGTGTCTTGGTTTATCCGCGGCATCCATCTCGTGTTCCCTGTTCCCTGCCGTGCCAACTCCCGCTCTGTTTAATTAATGTCACGTAGGAAGCGATCTAATGAACCAACACGTAACACGCGTTCCACCCATCTTAACTAACCTTTTTGCCTGTAGCCCGGCAAGACGATTCGGCTGATGTTTCTTTGATATATTTTCCTATTTTATTTATGTTTTGTAAGAATGAGATCTAGTGTTACTAATTGGCTCTTACAATTCCAATCTTTATTAAAAGATGTTGAAATCATTATGATTACTCACAAAAAAGTTACAAAATCAAAAATATTTTTGAGATAACTCTCGTAATCTGTCTCTTCCTGTCTTTATTATTATAACTAATAGATGACCTATAATAGTTTGTGAATTATTTTATTGGAAAATAAACAGCATTTATTATGCTAAAATATCTTAAAATGTATCAGGGGAATTATTTTAGGGGAATTAAAACTACGTTTACCAACAGAAGTTCCACAGCGATGGGAAGAGTTATTTAAAAATTAAGTTTAAGCTTTAGAATAATGTCAATGTTTAAATTAAATATTAGAAAATGATGTGCTCCAATATCTAATTATAAATTGAACATTATATTAATGAATAAAATAACAGTAATCATTATATATGCAAATCTTTAGAAAAAGAAGAACTTTATTATAAAGTTTCATTTCAGTATATATACATACTTTATTTTTTTTATAGCCCATTATTTTCACCAGAATACATTAATTTCACCGATATGAGTAGAAATTAAGTATCTCGAATTCTGTTTCTATTTCAGGAAAATTTAAATTCTCGAAATTTCAGATTATACATACACTACAGGTTTATAATTTAGTGCACAACCACCTTTTAGAACTCCAGCTATCGCTATGGGTTCGGCTCCAAATGCAGCTAGCCATTTCATCAGCCCAGTGTATCTGGAAGGTGTGCGATTAAAAGAATTGCAATGACCTCACACAGATCACTCGGTGAGAGGAAACTTACCTGGTTACAAGACTAGGCCCGAGAATCGAGCGAAACTGGTAGCAAGTGTTGAGAAATTGGTCATCTGACCGAAGGCCCGCAGCCGTTTGTTCTCGTGACTCGGGTTTTAAAAAGGAGATTCTAAGGAAGGAGAAGTGAACAAATTGTTTATTGAAAATTTTTGGTAAAGTTCTTGCCAAAATGGTCACATGAAGGTGTTTGAATAATTCGATATCATATAATTTTCGTCTTAAGCCTCTTGAAGGCAAGATCTTTTACTAGGAAATAAGATGCTTTGTTTTAATATTTTCTATGGAAAGAAATCAGTTGAACCATTTTGATTTCAGTCGCTCTGTAGGAAATGAACAACGGCCCATTTATAACAATCCAGGTCTCCCTGACAGACAGTCACAAACCTTCCAAGTTGTTGCGGGATGGGAGATATAATAATATGATTTTCTGCCACTCGGCTAGATGAGATGTTTTAAGAATGAAGAAACTGAAAACATGTGAAACACAATTAAAAGACAAGTTTCTTCACTCCACTCAGTCTGTACTCCTTTCTCTGTATTCGCGAAGATAAAATAAATAAGATAAACAGTAAAAAAAATAGGACCGCGTCTAAACAGCGTTTGTTGTGAAAGTATAAAGTTTCTCGCGTCAATAACTGCTAATTATAAAGCAAAATGTAATAAATTATGGATACTCAAAACTCAAAATATTCTGCTTTTCTGGTTTTATCTGTCATTCATACTTACCTACCTGATTCATAGTAGATACTTTTATTGTATTACAAATTGTATTACATTGTTTGTATTACAATAACAAAAAATTCTCAAGTCACATTACTCAGCCCAACTTCGTCACTATCTTACCAAGTGTATCCGACGCTTTTGACCAGTGATGCCCATGCGGTGGTCCGCGGCAGGGTCTGACTACAACCTTCTGTAATTTTTTTTGTTAGGATTTACTGTTAGAACTCTTTTATTTTTTACATTTCCTGAGGTTAGAGTGGTGGTTTTAAAGTTTTAACTATTTTATAACAGTGCCTTTAAAATACACTTTTAAGCATTCTAAACTCCAAGTCGGGAGTGGGAGTGGTCCGTACAATGATAAATTTCTTTCTTAGTGGTCCGCAGACCTCTACGGTTCGATGAAATTAGATATCTTTCTTTCTAAAATCATTACACTACTATTTGTTCAAAATCATTAATATTATATGATCATTAACAAAGATATTACTGGTAGAGAACCATGTTAAATCGTATACAAAGTTTTTCAGGCACTGTATTTCAAAAGAATTTTGTTGAAGTGATTTCTTTCCGCAGCGAATGGTCACTTTACGGGTGGATAACCACCTTTAGAAAAAATAATTTATCATGATCAAAAATTGATTTGGTTTTTGAAACTTTGAAACTCTGTCATCGCGATACATAAATGTTACCCCTTTTACAAATAATTCTTAAAAAAAGAACAAACTCAACGGCTAGAAAAGAAGGCTGTGCTCTTAGTGATGCTTTTATTTTATTAACACCTCTTCTAGCCTCATAACTGATTTCATTTTCAATTTTTCATATTTAAATTGGCTATATTTCTACTCATGACTCATATTTCTACAGATACACTGTGCTGATGAAATGGCTAGCTGCATTTGGAGCCGAACCCATAGCGATAGCTGGAGTTCTAAAAGGTGGTTGTGCACTAAATTATAAACCTGTAGTGTATGTATAATCTGAAATTTCGAGAATTTAAATTTTCCTGAAATAGAAACAGAATTCGAGATACTTAGTTCTAACCATTGTATGTGAAAACATGAAAAGGCGTAAGCGCCATTCAGCAAACTTTACAGGAAACACATGAAACGATTTTTCTCCAAATAACAATATATTTTTTTTATTATTTCATTCTTTATGGTGTACAGTAGGAGTTAATTAACCCGGCAAAACCTTTGGAATTGCAATATATTTTAAAGGATTCTAGCAGTGGTTAAGTCCAGAGTGACGACTGAGAGTCGTTAGTATTTGGTGCTAATATTGGATTTTTAGACCACTTTCAATTTTTTTTCTCGATATATCGTGAGCAGGAATCGATAGAGGTGTTGTTTACGTCCCAATCTCAATTGATACCTAAATTTCGAATTTTTGACGCATGTATTCGATGTATTTGTAGAAAATGGAAGAAAAGCGAATAAAAAGAAAGAGGAATCTGTCGCAATCAAGAATTGTCGTGACAGAGTTCTTTATACAATTCTACAGAAAAGAAGTAAAATAATTTTTCTTTTTCTTTTAAAACTCTCTAGGAAGTTCTATAAGGAATCATAATAAAAGCGATTCTGGACAGTCAGAATAAAAACGTTTTTATTATTCAATGTTCATTCCACTTGTCCATAACACCATCTACAATACGTTTTGGGAATATTTTCCCATCTTCAGGATAATTTTCTAAAAATTAACAATGAAACAAAAGACATATTTTATCAACTAATTAACATCAAACTATCACTAATATACTATATCCGTATAAAACCATTGTATATAAATACATTAGCAATTCATTAATAAATAAATTACCTGTTTTACGAGATAATATTATCTACAGAGTACTGTATATGTCATATGGTTTCACAGGGAGTCATTAGTTCATATTTCTTTCAATTGCTATTAAATAATCTTATCTATTTAATTTTACTATTTTGATTTGTATTAATTATATTTTAATTTTATCTTATTTATTATATCGGCATAATGGGTGCCAAGTGTTATAGTATCCATTTTATAATTAACTTATTAAACTTATTCTTTTTCTCGTTGTTTACTCAATACCTAATATTTTAGGTTCTTCAAATTTGAATTTGCGTTGCAGCTTAATAATGTTATAATTGGCAAGAGCAGTTGCAAGATGTTAAAAATATTAATCCAACGGCAGTAATAAAATTAAATAATATAGATATTGATTACAATAGAGTGATTAGATTTTTTTAATTCATTAATTAGTAAACTCTAGACCTAATGTGCGGGATTTTGTTGTTTGTTTGATGGGCATTTTGATTATAAAAGTGATCTTCTTAAAAGTGTATAGTCTAATAAGATTATTTAATAGCAATTGAAAGAAGTATGAGCTAATGACTCCCTGTGAAACAATATGACAAATACGGTACTCTGTAGATAATGTTATACTATTTAAACAGGTAATTTATTTATATATAATGGTTATATATGGATATTATTGTATGTTAGTTTATATATAATATGTGATAATTTGATGTTAATTAGTTGATAATATGTATTTTATTTCATTGTTAATTTTTAGAAAATTGTCCTGAAGGTGGGGAAACATCCTCGAAACGTAGATTGTTATGGACAAGTGGAGTGAATATTAAACAATAAAAAAACTTTTGAATAGTCGGAATCGCTACTTATCAAGAGTAAAATAATGTGATTCAACTAGAATTATTTCATTTAAAAAAAATAACGGCATAAAAACAGCAACTGAATTATAAAATATTAACATACATACATGATCAATAAACAATTTAATTGGAACACGTAGGGATAAAGTTGTATACATTAGAAAAGCAATATACCAATATTTAATAATACGAAATCCGGGACAATTCGAATTTATTAAGCCAAAAATTGTTTTTATTTCTTTCATTACATACTTGATAGCGGTAAATTTTAATCGCAATGCTGCATGAGACAAGCACATTTAAGTTAGACGTAATTGGATGATAGGTTGAAATACCAAGGCAGTTATTCTCTGGTGCGAGCACCCAGATGTCCTTACTTGCCGGTGAACGTCTCAATTTCCTCGGTAACACTTCTTGTGAGATTAGCCCCTTAGAATGGAGATCGACTATTGCCTGCACGACACAAATATGTTTAGGGTCTGGAGAGTGAATTTTTTTTTTCCATTGTAGCAAAAGAGGTAAAATTCCTTCGACGGTTTAATTCATCGTAAACTCTTTAAACTTTTTTTTAACAGATTTTGTCATTTTTAGACAAGCTATTGATTCACAGATTCGTCATGCATTGTCACACATGTTCGGAATAACGAAATCCCAATAATGTCTTAAATGTTAAGAAGTTTGCTTTTTCTTTTCTTTTTCTTTACTGTTTCATTCTTTTTTTTAATCTATAATCTCATATATATTTTTTTTAATTATTGAAAAAATATTTGCATAATATATTCAGTTCCTCCTACTAATTACAAATTGGCAAATATATTATTTTTTGAAAGGGTAATTAAAATTGTTGTAGTGGATGCTAGGATTAATTCTTATAATTAATTCTAATTATTAAAGCAGAATTAACAGTGTTTACATTTGTTTTTTGCTTTTTTAAATGAATAAATTAAATTTCATAAATTTTTAAATATTTAATTTGTTTTTTAGATTAAGGAAAATTACTTTAAAATCATAAGGACCATACTTTTACATATAAACAAACAATTACTACCAGGTCATATTGTCTGGACTGATGGACCAGGTCATACTGACTATTTACTGGATTAAGTTCAAATAGTAACGCATAAGAAGTAAAAATGCCAATATATTACTTTTCTCGTGAGTGCCATCGTAGGCGAGAAATGTGATTGTTAAAATTGAAACTGGACTTTATTTTTTGAACAACCGATCCACTTGCACACGATAACGTGGTCGTCTAACAATGAAGCACATCATGCAGAATACAATATGACAAGGAAGATAACAATGTGGCTCTCGTTAAGGGAATATTAAATTTATTGAAACAAGTGAAGAACTTATATATAATTTAACGCTCTCATTTCAGTATAGGAGGTAAATAGAAAAAGTGGTTCTTCGCGAGGTTGATAAAGAGAAAAATAATGGCAAATACGCTTATCTAGATGATTCATGAAGTTCAGAACACATAACGGGTCCAGTTCTTTTCGAAAATAAAACCGAACGTTGAACATAAATAACCTGATGACATTTAATGTGAGCAATTCTACAAAACTTTATCAAAATGAAATTACATGCTAAATTAAATTTAAGAAATCTGTTGTTTATAGTCTTGCAAACAGATGGGAAAAAAATTGTTTCCGATTGTCCCAGGATGCAAAATATATCCCATGTATTTGAAAACACCTAACTGACATAGAAACGAAAACAGAGATGATAAAAAACATGCCTAATTATTTTAAGTAACATTCTATGTGACTAATAAATAAAGTTAAACCACATACTTTACATTAGTAGGTCTCCTTGGAGAGGGCAACAATATATCACTAATATGGAAATATTGACAATGGAAACATTGTTGAAACCTTCTTCCTGTTAGGGATTGACAAATTATTTGCCACTTTTACAAATTTGTTTTATTGAAAACTAGTTTCGAATGTTATACATTCATCTTAAGTTCAAGGTTTAAATGGCTTATATCAAACAGAAAAGTTTGTACTGGTTCCTTCTCGCATTGTACTAATACAATGTGAGAAATATAATGCGAAAAGGAACCAGTACAAACTTTATACTCTCGCAGGACCTCTATCATCGCCAAAAGTAGAATTTGTAGAGCGTTACGATATATATGTATAAATTTCCCCCTCCTCCTCCCCTTACGCGATTTCTAATAGGCTTTCTGGGCCTAATAGCTTCAACGGGTATGAACTCGGAGATTGTTAAAAACAGCGGCTCCACGTCGATGAAGAAGATGAAGGTAGAAGCTCTTCACGAACACTTCGAATTGCCCACCATTCCAGAGTTCATAAAAAGATGACACATAAAATTCTTTGACTCCCTAAAATCCTCGGTGAATCCATTATTCAAACCGATGACACCAGCAACAGCTCCAGTGCGCTGGCAGCGGACTGTAGAATAAGATTAGGTTAAGTATATGAATTGAGAAACAAAACCAAAATGAAGTGTGCCCCAACACGATCCACAATCTCCAGAAAAACAATTTCAGAACTCAATAGTAAAAACAAAAACTGCTTAAAATGTAGCAAAGCTACAACAAAAGTATAATTCATGAAAAGAAAATGATCTAAACATTTTTTGAAATACGGTCTGTATATAAATATAAGGGTTAGGAAAAAAAAAGTACAAACTTTTCTGTTTGATATAATCCATTTAAACCTTGAACTGAAGATGAATGTATAACATTCGAAACTAGTTTTCAATAAAACAAATTTGTAGAAGTAGCAAATAATTTATCAATCCCTAATTAGATTGATCCTTCTGTACCATCAGACGGATATGAACTTCTTCCTTTTGATTGGAAAAGACTTCTAATGTCTTCTATCTGTTGTGAAACCAACACTCACCAAAAATTTAGTGCTTATCACAACCACAAAGGCGGTAGTCCTTTGTTTCCATTTACCCCTCCTGACCCTATATAAATCTATGGCGTTATAGCAGATGTTGATATGTTATTTTTTTAGTAGAGCGTTACGATATATATGTATAAAGAAATACTAGCAACATCTGAAGAAAGACAAAGCCAGCCCATGAGAAAAATTGGCGCATGCATATAATTCTTTTCAGAATGTAAACTCCCAGGTCCCTATTAATAATATACCGCTCATAGCATTCCCACTTCACATGCAGGCCACGTTTGGTCTCACTGGAATACTGCCAATCCAAAAATTTTCACGAGGAAAATCCTAAATTTTTGTCAACGAGAACTTCAAAGGATATTTTCACCTTGGAGAGATTCCAACATAGCTATCAGTAGCTGTAGTAAATCCTGTTTGTGAAATACTCTGAACATATTAGATAAATTGTTTTCATAGGTGATTAAATACTTAAGAATGATGACATAATTAATTTTCGGATTAGACCTGAAATGTTTTATTCTGATCAAGGAATAGTTTTGTATGAAATACATTAATTTATAGTTATGCATAGTTAAACCTGACATAAACCTAATTTAAATTTAGTGAACATTTGTCGATAATATTACTATTGTATTATATTCTATCAATATATTTATAGTTTCTATTGTATTGTATCTATAGAAACAAGGTAAGGCCGGATGTTTATGCAATAAGAAACTATTAAAAAAAAAAAAAATAAATATGCATTAAAAAGTGTAATACAATGAAATGGATCAATATGCTATTACGTTTATGAGATTTTAGTTTGTTACAAACTAAAAACAAAACAACTATCTCCTAAAATCAAAAAAACATAATAAATTATACATTGTTTAATAAATCAAGTATAAAATATTTTTTTTAAATTTGTTCGTGAAACAACTATGTTAATTAATTAAAAAATAAAAATAACTTTTTTAATTTCTACAAATTTAATATAAGAAAATATCAATAAGAAAACTTTTCTAAGTTTGTAAAATCCACTAAGAGTAGAAAAATCACAACCGACTTTGAACATAAATACAATATATATAATTTTTACTTGAAACAAAATAATAAGAAAAATAGTGTTCAAATAAAAATCACAATTTACATAAAGATGGTTTCATAGTAAAAATGTGAACGAGAAACAAATGTAACAAAACACAAAAATAATTACAAAAATGGCCACCGATGCAACTACATATCTGAAATATTTCAAAATGACCAGTTTCTTCCCACCCTCCTCCAAGTTATAAATGATAACCCCAACCTTCCATAAATGAATGATAGAAACAATACTCAATTTATTTCTCAAAACCGAGTTCTAAAAAAGTTTCTACCGATAAGGAACTAGTGACTGTGATATGTCAGGAAACGAGAGCGATACCTTTTCTGAAGTTGTTTTAGTAAAACCGCGGAAAATAAGATGAAAAAAAAAAAAACATTTACGTGACAATAAAGGGTGATTGACCTTCGTACTCTGATCGCCCCAGGAATCCTCAAAAGGAAAAGAGAATGCCAAAGATCTTCCTCAACACATTTCATCAAACTGCATTCTTGAAATAACTTCCATGTTGAAAAATTTAACCTTACATTAAATTAAATTAAGATAGCCTTATGTCAAATAAAAACCAACATTGGACGTATTTATTTGTACAGAGATAACAATCCATTTGAGTTCATAGAAGAATATAGATAGACAGGAATATATATATATATATATATATATATATATATATATATATATATATATATATATATATATATATACATACATATATACGTGTGTGTGCCGACGTGCGTGCGTGTGTGTCTGTGTGTGTGTGTGTCAAAACCTGCTTCATTTATCTTGAGTATGTTTCGATCTAACTTCTGTAGTATGTGAAGTTTCTAATTAGGGATAAAAAATAAGACCAAGTTAATTAACAAATTAGCTACGTTACTTCTGCAACCATAATTCAAGCCCAACGCTCTTAGTTCCACAAATTTTCAGATAAGCCACTTTGGCATTGCTCCGACGATATTTGAATTATTTATATATAACAATATAATAATTGTTTTGATAAATATGTTTATAAATATATGTATATATAAATATATGTTGATAAATGTCAATACATTTATAATGATAAAATCAATGATAAAACCTGTTTTTGTATTGATAAAACCAAAAACCATAATCGGATAGGAAATTTGTATTGTAAATATATGCATACAAGGTGTATCGCAGATGATAATATTCAAGGGGTTGAATGCCCTAATTAAGTGCACAAATTAATTGTAACTATCAAATCCCAAGATGTTTTTTATCTCAGAGAAAATGGACAATTGTCTTTTTCCTCAAGAACAACGTTTAAAAAAAAATAAAAACAACGATATATCGTTTTTCTGCTGAGATAAAGTAAAATCTTACCACGGATTCTTTGGGAATTTTACTTTCTCACTGACATAGTTTAACTACATGTGGAATTATGCCAACTTTAATTTTAAAAACTATGGATAATTTTACGAGATGCATAGTCTTCAAACAGTTTATTACAAAATAGTACTTCTTCTTCTTCTTAATCTTATTCTCTTCTACCGTAGCTCAGTGTTGAGAAAAAATAATATTATAAAATTTAAATATTATACAGGACAGAATAAAGGGCGTTAGAAACACACGAAAAAACATTTAAATAAACATTTTCCCCTTTAAAAAATAAATTAAATAAACATTTTTATCTTAACAATACAGTACGCCTTACTCAAGAACACAAAGAAATTGCAGTGATCAAATTTTGAGTGTATTTGGTCACATCTTGAGTGTATTTGGTTTTTTAAGAATAAAAAACTATTATTTCTCACTTTTTAAACATTTAATTTTTCGTTAAGGACTTTCAAAGTTCTCAGTTCATCTTCTACAAAATAAGCATCTTCAGCATCTTTTACAAAATAAGCACGCAGATAATGCCGATTCCTTTCCACTGTTGTTGATGTTCGGTTTTTTTAAAGAGGAAAATGTCAATTTAAATGTTTTTTCATGTAGTTTTACTCCCTTTATTCTGAATATTATATTCCATTTCTCCTAAGTACTTATAATTATTTAAATTTTATAGTATTTTTTTTTAATAAACTGTTTGAAGACCTACACATCTAGTATTAAAAAAAAAAAAAATGTATCCGCACTTTTCAAAACTAAAGCTGCCATAATTTCACATGTAGTGAGAAAGTACAATTCCTAAAGATTGTTCCTTGGGGCAAGGATTGGTGAAGTTTGAGCTTTATACCGAATGTTGGTGGAACGTTCAAGCCAAGTGAAAATTTCCAAATATTGAAAAGGCATAATTATTATTTCCTTTTAAATTGATTACCTTTTTCTGCTGTTTAAATTTTCTATGTTAAAAATAATTTCCTAACAGGAAATTTAACATAGAATACGAATCCGTGGTTAAATTTTACTTTATCTCAGCAGAAAAACGATAGACCATTATTTTTATTTTTTTTTAAAAGTTGTTTGTGAGGAAAAAAAATATCCATTTTTTCCCAGATAAAAGACATTTTCGCATTTTATAGTTACAATTTCTTGAGTAGTTAGGCATTCAACCCCTTGAATATTGTTATCTGCTTGTGATACATCCTGTATATATTACATGTTAAACTTCCAAACCTCGAATTTTTTTCAGTAATCTTGAACTTTGGATAGAAATAATTTTCTGTGTATGGAATAAAATTTTTACATTTGACTGTAATGAAAATCAAATAACGAAATTAAGATAAATATGAACTGCGAAAATTAAAAAAAAAAAAAAAAAAAAAAATAGTAATGTGATACGAACAAAATTATCTTTGGCCCATTATTCATACCAATTATTATTCAATGAAAATTAAATTAAGAAGGACGGCATTGGGCCAGATGGCAAGCAAATTCCCATTGACCTATGTGTATATCATTGAAATATAGGTCGTCTATTTCAAAATCAACTGCATAGCCTCAGAAACATGACACTGCCATTGAAAGTGTCAACAAAAATGACGTGTGAGCTTTCTCATAGGTAAAAAAAATAGGCTATAGAAGACGGAACGAAATTCGTCTGACCCAATATGCTTATAAGCATAAATCAAGGCCTAATATTTTGGGTAAGGATTGAATGGTCACTTACAATATTAAAAACTGGTTATAGAATAGTATTTCCACTTCAGTTGACATCCCACATTATTTCCACTTTAATTTAAAAAATAAAAAATAAGTCTAACCTAAAAATAATTTAAGTCGAACGAGCAAACTAATTACTTCCATAATTCCAAGAATTTGGTGATTGCCAAAAATATTAAAGAATTATTTCTATCAGTCAAAAATTACCGTTATTGCTGGCATCTTCACGTTAATTCTTGTAAAATAACAGTATGACCTACTTTTACAACTCTTAGTGTCCAAAAGATAAGCGATCTCTCTTACTAGAACTAGTTTTAACTTGAGCGATGCGTAACCCAAAGGGATTTCTAATTATTTTGATTTTTTTTTTTTTAAGTTATATGTTTATATTCAATAGGAATAACACTCTCCTTTTCTAAAATTAAATAGGCATAGGGTCAATAAATAAATAGATAAAATAAAAATATTCGTTTTTATGGAGGTTCATAGAATATGTAATGTACACTATTAGAAAATGTATGTGTTTAATTTTTTCGTACATATTTTATAGATAAAATATCCGTTGTTAAGTTGTTAAATTTAGAAATACAGTTGTTCATATATACTTATGTCTTTGCTAATTTGATTTTTTTTTCTTTCACTGAAAAATATCCTTCAATTCAAAAAAATATTTTTTTAATTTATTTATTTTTGTGTTTTTAATACGTACTACTTTTTTGCGGCCCCTTCATTCATTGCCACCCCAATAAAAGTATTGTACATTATTATAACATTATTTCTGGTAATATATTCCGAAATAAATATCATTATATCATTACATTAACTTATTTTATTCACTAATTTAATATCTAATCAATCAAAAAGCAGCAATAAATATTATTTAAATAACCTAAAAAAATAATTCGCTCGAATTTTGCCTCCCGGGATAAGTGCCCCCTTTGTCTCCCATCTAGTCCCGGTTCTTCTGGAAACAGACTAAAATTAAACGCCTATACTTGCTAACTGAAACCAATTTGTGCATAAGTATTAATTATGTACACGAGAGCTAAAAAGACTTGTATAAACAAACATTAAATGATCAGTAAAATTTTTTTATAACATTCATTATATCACCATTGTTCAACAGCAGTATAATTTTAAAATCTGATTCCAGCTGTCACTGAATATGGAACGGCAGAAAACTATCACAAAAACACTTCATGGTTTTTAGGTGCGGTCACAACTCGTGTGAGGAAATTCCTCCATAAGGCTGAAGTGAAGCTGAATGAGAAACTTCCTGGACAAACAATAAATGTTATTTTAAGCCATGAGGGGATGACGTTATTTGCTTCTCCCTTTTATGCCATCTCACGTTTTTGAGCTTATAAATTCATCCAAATCACCAGTTGTCAATATCTCTACTTTACTTGTCTGAACGAAGAGCTTAGATCAAACGGTACATTACCTGGTTAGTACTTGTCGAAATAGATATATTTTTTTTAATTTAAGAAATGCTGTTATTGCCGCACAACTTTAATGTTTCTCAATTGAATTGTTGGCTGGATCAATGTTTGATGTGGCTTTTTTCACTATTATTTTTTTAGTGGAATAACGTTTGCAGTGACTCGCTTTTAATAATTCTTTAACTAATCAATTGACACTAACTAGCAGTTGGTTTGAGAACTTAACCGTTAACTTTCCCATAAAGTGAGTCACAGCATTATTTAAAAAAAAAAAAGTAATTTGGAAAGAAGTTATATCCAACGTTGATTCAGCCAAGAATTCAATTATCTTGTCCACTTGGGCATTCGGATTTTTTAGAACTAGTTGAGAATATCAAATCATGAATGTATTAAGTACAGGTATAATTCCATTTAATGAAAAATATATAAAATGATTTATATTTATTAAAAAACATTGAAAAACAATTTTTTAATAACTGATTGTTATCAGTTAGTTTTATTTCAACTTTTGAGGCCAACGATAAAAAATAAAAATTAAATATATAAAGAAAGTTGTTTTTGTTTAAACAGTTTTTTGAGGAAGAAGTTGCTCGGAGGGTGCGGTAGATGAAGAAAATACACTCTATTAAGTGAAACTTATTTTTTATTGTGTGCCGATGTTTCAGTTTTAGCTGATGAAGGCCTACAACTTAGGCCGAAACGTCGGCACACAATAAAATATAAGTACCATTTATTAGAATGTTTTTTATCATCCCTTCTCCTCCTCCCCGACCAACTTCTTCAAATTACATCTATCGTCAACTATACCCACACCAAAAAAAGTTTTTATTGAATAGCAACGTAAGCTGCTACAATTAAGGGCAATGGGTATTAACTCCACCTTACATCGTCCATATCGAATTCCGTCAACAAATTGACCCCCTAAAGGGTTTATTGTAGCAATAATATTGGCACATGTGATAAATACACCACGTTAAATACTTTATAATATTGTATAATAAAAAAAAGTAATATTGCCTTAAGAATATTGGCCGTGTAAGGCGGGCTTTTTGGCTCCAAGTATTCATTCATACCATATATACAAAATGAAATGAAAATAAATAGGTAGGTGGATACGTTAAATTATAACAGAATAAGTAATAACCTAGATAAAGAAAGTTTAAGTTAAGTAAAAGTAAAATGTCACCTTGGATACATTCATAGCTAAATACAATATTTACATTCTGTCCTTGGAAACTCCGAACCAAGCTTTGCCCCTCACATTTGGAGGACAAAGCAGGACTCCAGGAGATCCCAGCGCTTCTCTCCTAGCCGTGTCACTGGTACTGAAAACTAGTGGAGACTGAGTAAGGACATTAGATCCACAGACGCTCAGGACTTGAATGGAGAAACTGGCCATCGGCCAGAACTCACATATTTACAAAAGGTCTCGGGGCAGCGCCGTTTCAACCCTGGAGGAGGGTAATTGGGGTAGCCAAAAATTAGGGTGATGAGTATGGTTCAGATAAAAGTTTGAGAATTTGTATGGAATTAGGTCAAGAGCATATGGGCTACTGAGGTCATGATGTAAGGTCTTGTTTGTAATTTTATATGGAACATTGACTAATGGTTGGAGGACTTTAGACTGAATGGATTGGGTACGTTTGACGTTCGAAAGTTTAGCTATATTCCACAGTTCAATTCCATAGGTCCAAATAGAAAGATGAGATCTCTGTTCAGTAGTCTATATACCTGGCCATATCGTCCGTTAAGCACTTTTAAGTCTAGTATGAGGGCTCTATGTTAGTCTTTTGTCTAGAAGAAAGCCAAGATCGGACTGGGTCTGAATAGGGAACTGGTATAGAGTTAAATGGACTGGGGAACAGGATCTGCGCCGAAGGATGAGAGTGGCATGCTTGCATTTTAATACATTGACTTTGATGCGCCAATTGTTGCACCACTGTTCAATCAGAAATAGTGGCCTTTGTAGGTTTAAGGATACCATTTATGGGATTAAGGGTTGAATAAAATGTTAAGTACAGGACCTAAGACACTGCTTTGTTTAACATCGGCCTCAACTGGGTAATAATTGTAAAATTTTGTACCACAGCGAACTCTGAAGAAACGGTTAGAGAGGCAAGGTCGAAAGATTAGGTATAAGGATAGGGGTTAGATGGATTTTGAGCTTGAAAAGCAAGCCATCGAACCAAACCCGGAATTTTGCCTATAAGAAGAGATGAAAATTATAGTGGCATTTTGGAATTTTTTTAATTACTTTTTAGAAGGATTAGGTGCTCACAAGCAGATAGTGAGAAAAGGCGGGAATTGAAGGATTCGAATCTAAAGGCCAACTTCTTATTTACTTGTTTAGAAGAGTAGTAATATAATTTCCAATCATCAGTATGCTTGGATCTTTGCCAGATGTCCATAGAACATCGTTTGGATTAAACAAAGTTTATAAGGTCTTGGACAAAGGCTTCTGCTTGCGGTATTAAAATACAGAAAGTAAGATAAACATTTGAGTTGATACAACGCTCTTGCATAATTAAACTTGTAAGATTCGTTATCAGATCTGACCCTTACAGATCAGTACATCTGCCTCCTATTTTTGACCTCTATATGTTTTTTTTTAAATTCTCTCATCCCAACATTTCCAGTGTGCTGCTCTGAGGGCCTATACTGCAATAACCCTCAGGCTGTACCTCTTTCCCCACTAAGTCAGGAACTAAGTCCTTCTGTGAGTGGCTACCATACTGCAATGATTAAGGCGAATACCTTTAGCTTCGCTGGTCGTAAATAACGTTGGTTGTCCCTTCGATACTTCGATGGTCCCATCTATTCATCTCCTACATCCGTCCTGCTAATCATAGTCCAACATGGACACGCATCGTCCGAGGCCTTCTGGTCAATGGCAAAACCCTCAGCCTCAACCTCGACAACCTTTTTCGTTATGAATAACATTTATCAATTTTCTCCTCATTACTTTACATGATTTTAATTTAACTTTCGAAGCTGGTTTGATATAAAAATATCACATCTATGATTTTATATAAAATATACCTGAATGTAGTCATTCAAAAAAAAAAAAAAAGAAAGAAATTTATAAAACGCCTATTTCTCAGCATATCGCAGATAGAATTAGTTTCTCTTGTGCATTAGAAAGAGGAGAGTCAGAATCACCAATAATCACAATATATGTCAAATATGTCAGTTACAATCTTGTCAAACCAAGATAGCGAATTTTCATGGTCTTTTTTCCGCAAAACTTATATTCCACTACTGAACTAAATTCAATGCAAATTAGGGGGGAGGGAGTCATGTTTAATAAAACTTGAATATCATAAATTGTTAGTTTGAAAATAATGCATAATAAAAAGGGATGAAGTTTTACAATAAACTTAGGGGTGGTTTCTATTCAATATTTTTAGCTTTATTGAATAATGTTTAAAAAAATAACGGCATCTGTTTAAATAGAAAATATATTAAAATATATATTGATAGATTATAATAAATCATCACTTTAGTTAACAAGTAGCTCATTTTTTAGATGGATTATCGTTTTTTTCAAGATGAAAGTAGCAATATTCAACTGCATAAAACTATTTATAACGATCGGGAGCATTTACGCAGATTTAGGATTTGTAACAGAGCGTTACCAAAGATTATTACAAGGTTAACAGATTTTCAGGTGCATAAAAATCAGCTTTCAACATGGCTTGTCTCTTTATAGATTACCTAAAGGAAGCAAGGACATCACGAGCACCGCTAAACTGTATGCCTGTCCACGCTTTTATCGATAACTACCTTCCTTCATGCTATTTATCGTTTTTTAAAAGTAAGTACGGAAAAATACGTATTATAAAAATAAGTATTACATATAGTTAGGCATGGAAGAAATGGATTACAACTCCATGTAAATGGAACTGGAGTTTCTTTTGTTTAAAAAAAAATAAATAAATAAAATCACAGTGTGAGCCAACGTGGAAAAACCTTTTTATCGGAAAGAAAGATGGTACATTGATTTCGCCGTATGTTTAAGAAATAGCGAAAACATGTTTTTCTATAATTTTCAAGGTTTTCCACAAGAATGGTTTGAAAACAATTTTTTTTTTTACCATAAGTACTGAACTGAATCCACAGAAAATTTAAAGGATGTTTTTTTATTGAACTGATATATACCAAAATCATAAAGATAAAAAAAAAAGTATAAATTTAATACATAAAATTAAACATTAATTTTTTTAGTAAAAATTTTGGACGGATACTTTGAAACTTATTAAATACATTTGTTTTAAAATAAATAAGTTTAAAAAAATCTACAAAAATTAGCTAAACTTATTTTGTTTATTAAACTTTCAAATTTTTAATATTATTAATACTTACATTTTTATGTATTCCTTTTTTTATTGTCTATTTGGAGAGTTATCATTATTACTCTGTTTTATTTTTGTTATCCTAAACTATTGAAGTTTATTTGTCAAGTATTCATTTCATGTCCTTTTTTTAAAAATTATTTAGGTATTTTTTGTCATTTTATCTAATAAGTTTATTTTTATCATTATTGTTATTTAACGTCTTTAATTATGAATGAATATTTTATCTTATTCTTGTATAATAATGTGTCTCCCTTTATATCCTGGAGTTCCGTCCCCGCTACATTGATGCTCTTTGCATTTTCTATTTTTCAATTTTTATTGTTTAAAGATTTGCCATTTTAATTATAATTATTATTTCAATAGGAACGGAATAGCTCAGTGAGTAGGGCACAGTACTAGTATTATTCCGGCTCCGGGTTCGATACAGGTAATTATTTATTCTGTTATCACCGTGGATCGACCCTCCTGGGGCTCACCGAGCTTTTGTAAAGTTTTTCCCCAATTAAGGGTACTTAATTAGGGAAAAACCTAGCGGTTGAGCGTCATATGGGCCAAATCATCTCCTTGCACCGCTATCGGCCTAAAAACAGTACATCCTTACCAAGAACCCTTCATGGGCTCTAGTGGTACAGGTGTTTTTTAAAAATTATTTCGTATATATTTATCATATTTATATTTTTCATTGTACATTATAATTTTTAAAATAGGGGCGCATAGTTATAGATTTATTAATTTAATAATTGTGAAATTTTGGCATTGGGAGGTGGAGTACCATCGCCCGGTATTTTACCGTAGTCAGCCAATGGCCCTCCTGGTAGGGGGAACATCCACACTGACATACATGCAGTACACTAATACAGCACACGTCACAACCCTTGCAACAACACTTGGGGGAGCAAGTCTGAGGGCTGTGAGGAGGCAGCCCCTCCATCTCAATCGGGGGCTGTGAGAGCTAATCACCCCCACCCTTTAAATCTAAACCATTATGAACACCAAGGAAAGAAAATCTGTACAGATCAATAGAAAACGACATAACGCATAAATTAGCCTCCTGGAATGTTTTATCATTAAACTGACCAGCACCTATACAGCAGCTCCTCAATCAGTTAATCATATACAACATCGAAATTGCTGCGATCCAAGAGATTAGATGGACCGGACAGGGAGTCCTGAGTAAAAGCAGCCACTCGATCTACTACAGTTGTGAGGGCCGACGTCATGCATATGGAACCGGATTTGTCGTCAGAAAGAGACTGGAGCAGACGATAATTTACTTCAAGCCAGTCAGCCCGAGAATATGCCTAATTCGCCTGAAAGGAAAATTTAATAATTTTACAATGCTGAACGTGCATGCATTGACAGAGACGACGGAAGATGAGGAAAAGGATCACTTCTATGACATCCTGGAGGAGATGAGATCCCCAAACACGATGAGATCCCCAAACACGATATAAAAATTATAATTGGAGATTTTAATGCTCAAATAGGTAAGGATTTTATAATGATTCTGCCCTACAATTGGAAAAAACAGTATCCATGATCATACAAATGGTGAGAGACAAGTCAGTTTTGCAACAGCTAAAGACCTGATGATAGCTAGTACGATGTTTCGTCACAAGAGAGTACCTTGCTACATGGCATTCCAATGATGGATTCAAGATAAATCAGATAGACCATGTTCTAATAAAAAGAAGATTTAGGTCTAGTCTACAAAATGTGCGCATGCACAGAGGAGCCAACATTGACTCGGATCACTATTTATTGGTGGCTCTTATTCATGCAAGGATATCACTAACTTATATCAAGCATGTAAAGAAAGCAATCAGATACGAAGAAAGAAACTAAAGATCCTGTCATAAGCCAACAATTCTCTCAGGCCATCGAAGAGAAGTAACAAAGCTTTGACCTATCTAATGCAGCTATTAACAAAAGATGGGATTTGTGTAAGGATATAATGCACAATGCTGAGAAGGAGGTTATCGGACAAAAAATAATTGACTAAAGAGCACCCTGGTTTGACTTAGAATGCAAGCTGGCTACGGATGTAAAGAATGCTGCTTATCGCCTAATGATCCAAAGCAGACATGAGGACTGAAAAAAGGATCCATCAGAAAATAAAAAGATCCTGGGAGACGAAAGAGGTGGAATAAATTGAGTTATATAGAGAGGTAGATAGATAGATAAAAGAACTTTATTCTGGGACTAGGTCCCTTAAGAATAACATGGTAAACAAATAAAACATAAATAATATCTGGCCATAAGACTACAAAATACAGATCAGTTAATGCTTACAATATTTTCAGTAAAATAATTAAGCAAATAATATAAGTTCTTTTCTCGAAAAATGTAATTAATTTGAACAAACAAAAAAAGAGAGAAAAACACACATATAGGACCCAGAATGAAATCAGAAAGTTTTACCTCTGGGTAAACAGATCTCACCAATCATTCAAGCCTGTAATGATATAGATGGCTCTCTGATCACCGAGAGAGAAAAAGTGCGCGTGAACCACATTGAAAACCTGTTGAATGGAGAATCCATAGGAGAAGGCACGCACTAAGGGATCAATATAAGTGGTAAAGAGCTGGAACCTCCAGATGAAGAGGACGTTCAGGATGTCTTTGGTTGGATGAGGAATAACAAGGTCCCAGGAGTGGATGAAATTCCGGCTGAATTTTGAAAAATTAGGAGGAGAAGCAACCTCTAAATTCAGACATCTGGGTAGAGGAGTGCATTCCTGAAGAATGGTACAAAACTATTATTTGTCCTATTCATAAGAAAGGGGATCCTCTTAACTGCGAAAACTATAGAGGGATATCCCTCCTACCTTCTTCCTACATGATATTCTCAAATATTCTATTCCACAGACTCCTTCTATTTTTTGAATGGAGAATAGGCCAATATCAAGCAGGCTTTAGGAAGGGCAAAAGTACAACAGACCAGATCTTTTCAGTTAGGAGGATAATGGAGAGATTGGCTGAACACAATATCCAGACCCACCATCTTTTTGTGGATTTCTGAGCTGTCTATGACAGCGTGATCCAAGAGGAACTTTATGAAAGAATGATCGCTCTCGATATCCCTCTGAAGCTAGTCCGCCTTGTCAGGATGACAAATAAGGCTACTCAGTGCTCAGTGAGAGTGTCCAGAACCACATCTGAATTTTTTCATAGCCACAAGGGACTCAGGCAAGGTGATTGTTTAGCATGCTTGCTGTTCAATATTGCTCTGGAAGGTGCCATCAGGAAGTCGGGAATCCAGGTTGGAGGGACAATTTTCAACAAATCGTACCAAATCTTAGCCTACGCTGATGATATGGTCATTATTGGACACAGTTTTTCCAGCATGAAGAGTGTCTTTATAAATCTTCAAAGAGCAGCTGCTAAAGCTGGATTACAAGTGAATGAGAAAAAAACAAACTTTATGCTCTGTAATCCTAACAGAGGAGACCATCTAGGAGGAGTAGTGAAAATAGGAGATTTCAGCTTTGATTGTGTAGAGGAATTCATTTACTTGGAACAAAACTAAACTCAACCAATGATAAGCAACTGGAGATTCAGCGTCGGATTATTGCGGCCAATAGGTGCTACTACAGACTTCAGAAACATAAGTCTCTCTCCAGGACATCAAAGATACATATACATATATAAAAAAATGCTGGGGACTAGAAATTGGAGAGCAGCAGCACAAAACTGAGAAGACTGGTGGCTCAGATTAAGGGAGGCCTTGACTCTTCCCGAGTTGTAGCGCCATCAGAGAAGAAAAAGAATAATTGTGAAATATGGCAGAAATGAATCAATGTAGTATAGAAAATATAAACAAAAAGAAGTTAATGAACAAATAATTATGGGATAAGATTCAAGTTTAATATTTATTGTATATATAAAACCATATATAAAATAAATAGTCAGTTAATAATCAGTTAATGTAAGTCCCAAACATCACACAAGATGAAATAAAGAGATTTGAAGTATGAAGAAGTAATTATTAAAAACTTCCATAAAATATAAATTTAAATTTTAGAATTCAATTAAAATCTGTTTCCAATGTACGCTCCTAAGGAAAGTTTCCTTATTTTTTTATTACTTTTTTTCTATTATAATAAATTAAAATTTGATTCAGATAAAATATTAAAGAAACCAAAAACATCTACATATATACACACTATATGAATAAAGTTTGCCGGCATGAATTATCAGTTCGTATACAAAAATAGATTAATAACTAAAAATTTTGAATTTAAATGCACTTTTAACATTTGTTAATAATAGTTGTTGGTATTGTAGAAAATAATGCAAATATTTTTAACTGCAGTGTTATAAATTAATTTATTGTAACATACACTGCACAATGAATATATATAATCGGTGCAATGCCAAAGTGGTATATTTGCAAATTTTGTTATTTTGGGGTTATGTTGCATTTTAATGTGTGGTTTTCTATTCCCTTCTTAATTTCAAAAATACTTACTGAATATGTTGATGTCACTAATTATAAAATGTGGCCAATTTAATTATGGAATAAGCTTTCTTACTTCTGCAACTATAATATGAATCAAATGTTCTCAGTTTCACGAATTTTCAGATAGGACACTTTGGCATTGCACTGACGATTTAGCAACATTGTTAGATAACAGCTGTTATTGTTATATATGAGGCAATTGGTTTCAAAACCCGCTTCAATTCATTTTCAAAAATTTTACTGGAGAAACAAAAACATATGACTGTGCCACATTTGACCTAGATATCCCATGAGTTTCATACTGGATTGAGACACTTTCGGTCAATGTGGCTTTCCCAGGTGATGTAATACATTGAAATTTGAGAAAAATAAAATGAAACGTTTTGTGAAAATAGGAGGTTGAACTGGTTTTAAAACAAATCTTCTCATGTGATTTGTAAGTGTATTTTGATTTGTGAGTGTATGATTTGTAAGTGTATATAAGGGCGAATAACTGCTGTTGGCTATCATTATCCAATGTATATATGGTTTGGAACTAATAAGGATAAAGAGATGTGGAACTGGAAGAGAATAAAATATAAATGGTATAAATATAGAGAATAAAAACTATGTTTAATCTGCAAACTTTCAATTTGTCTATATTGTAAAAGTAAAAAAACATGGCTGTAAATTCCTATCTCTATGTATAACTAGAAAAGCAATTATGATGATCTTGTAATGCTCCAAAAAGTGATTGATTGAAGAATTCTAAATGGCCATTCCTCTCCTGTTCTTAAGACAGTCCTCCACAATAATATGCTTTACAGATTATATTATTCAGCAATTCTGACAATTTGGTGCGGTTACTATAGCCATCAGATAGCCATGAGTAAGGCGGCAGTGTCGATGACTTCTTCTTTTTTCCTTGACTGCCTGGAGCATGAAGTTTACTTCATCACAGTTGGTTTAACCAATTAATGCTTGTATGAAATTTGTTTATCCTATAAACATTGCTATTCATTCAAAGTTTTCCGAGGGGTTGAAAAAATTCTGTGCTAGAAAGGTATGAGCATTCAATGTTGTCCAACCAGTATGCTTCTGTTGTTGCTCTATCAACTATATATCTTATATTCATTTCAGGTAATAACGTGGTACTTATACAAAGACAACTCTTCTGAATGAAGTTTCTGTAGTCTGAAGAAAATGGTATGTTTCTCTGATGAGAGGTTTTCCTGAATAAGGGTTGTTGATAAATAAGAGTCCAGTCAGTAGAGGGTCAAAACAGGAAGTCGATGATCCAAAAGATGGGATATAAACTTTTATTTGTTTAACTTGTTTATATGGGTGCAAACATGTAAAAAACAAAAATGCTAAACAAAAAGGGTGACATCTGGAAAACTTTTGGCAGCTATCAAATTTAATATGATCATTAATCCATTATGTATGTGATATATATGTGTTGTTCATACATACCTAATGGATGATGATATTAAAGTCAGGAATACTAATTTGAATTAAGTGGTATTTTCAGTGCAATATTTATAATATAATATAAATATTTTCAGTTTCCATTCCACTTTCTCTAAAATTTTCATTTGAATGTTTTTTTGTAGGCATTTTAACCCTCTGCAAGATTGGCTACTACGGATTTTCACTAAAAATAGTTGTAAAGGCAAAACCAAATATAATTTTTTGGGCTTTTTGGACATTTTACATATTTTTCCTGTCCCTTTTCTCAGAAGCTATTCCGAATTTTAAGAAATATATCATACTAAATACAATAAATTTTATGTTCTATAAAACTGGTAAAGTCATATTTTTGCCTATAATGTATATGGAAGCGAGTTACTCCACAATGACTGAAAAAAGTGCTTTTTCTTAGCAGTTTTCCAAGATGGCGGAAAACGTACAAGGAGTAGGAAGTCAAAAACTTGGATTTTTCAGGATAGGGGCAATATATACAACATACCTGAACATACCTCCTTTTGCAACCTAAAATGATATATCTGCTAGGCTAATATGCCAATTGCCGGAGATTGGGAGATTGCCAATTTCAATAGGTGTACTTGACCGAATATAAAAATTTGACACTCAGTGGAATTATTTTTTTTTTTTTGTAAAAAAAACAAAAAAAAATCCTAAAATATCGACGTTTTTTGGCTGCCAAAAGTTCTCCTGAGAGCACCCTTAGTTAGTATTTTTGTTTTTTACATGTTTGCATCCACATAAACAAGATAAAAAAAATTAGAACTTTTACCGCCATCTTTTGCATCATATAAACCCTCTACTGACTGGTCTACTTAGAGAATCTAAAGCAAATTACAATGTTGTCTTCACTAGTTGAAATTCCAAACTGAAGTCCTTTTAATATGGCTGTCAATTCAGCTGTAATAATGGAGGATAAGTTATTTGATATAAATGCCTATGTTGTTTACTCTGAACTATTGCACATGATAATGAATTTGATGTTTTGGATCCATCAGTTAGACATAGTTGAACTGTTTTTATATAAATTTATTGAAGAATCAAATGTATGTTTTATTTTATGCCATGGTATATATTTGCAACATTTTTTCTTGTCAATTTCAATAAGTCCATATAAAAAAAAGAAAGGACTTATGGCCCAAGGTTGTTATCTCTTATCATTATCTGAATATTTTTATCTTTCTCAGAATACTTGTCAGTCTGAAGCTGATAGGAAGTGATGGTTTTTTTGCTTATTCCTGTGCAATTTTGTTTTGCAGGATAGTTCAACAGACTAAAGTCTAGGATAAAGACACACCATGTATAGGGCATAGTCACGAGACACAAGTCACATACTGTCGCGATACAAATGCCTTGTGTACACACCTACTGAGTCAATATATGACATGGTGGTGCACCATATCACAGCATTGATGCTCTATGTGGTATTAATTTGTGTGTTAAACGTTTAATGATGATATTGGCAATAAAAAACATAAACAGTTCTGTAGAAGAAATCTGTTTTTTGCAGGCATAGTCCACACCATTAATCTTCTAGAAAAATTAAAATTAGAAGATAAAATAAACCAAAGAATGCCAAGTTATTAAACATTTTATAGAATGCCTTATTATTATTGTCACTATTTTATTATAAAATGATAGCATTAACCCTAGAATGTCATATTATTTAACATTATATAGTATGCTAAAATTATAATTGTTACCATTTTATTTTAACATGATAAAATTAATCCTAGGATGCCAGCACTCTTTGAATTACAGTCGCCTCTCCCCACCCTATTCCATGACATGCATCTTGTATTCCATTTCCGTCGGGAAACCTGCAATATGTTCCATTTAGTCCTATACAAGCTGCGACATTTAGCCATATATTTGTCACTAGGTGCGCATGAGGCTTAAGAAAGACTGTCCAGCTGGTTATATAATTTTGCTAAGTATACAGCACCTAGTTTCTGGTGGGAATGGGAGCACTCCTGCTTCCAAACAAAGGCTTAAGGTTGGGACTTGTACGGATGGATGCATGAAAGCTGCTGTTGATGAATATATGCCAGCATGATGAACTATGTCTAATCTAGAAAGGACTGATTTACTGATAGAACTACATAAATAAAGAAACCATAGTCCATTTTTGATAGGATCAGTGTCTGATAAATTCTCAGTAATATTTGTTGGACTAGGAAATCTGTGGAACTGAGATTGTTTGGGTTTAAAACAAAATTATTTCAAGTGTACATCCTATGTTAAGCAATAAATAGGTTGTATTTTGGTTTCATAACACAAAATATAGTCTTGACTACAAATTGGCATCCTATACACTTTTCATATACTATTAATTTACTATTTTAATAATTGTAAACCACTATGGCCTGTGACCCAATGGTGATTGTGACCTCATCATTGATTTAATAACTATTTTTTAATGAAATTTAATTTAAACTTTTTTTAATAAAATCATTTTATGTAAAATGTATACAGCATTTCAAGATTAATAAATTTCCAGTAATATGTTTTTAAAGGTTAGTTTAAGTTTAAAGTTTAAAGTTTAGTAAAGTATTCCTAATAACTAGAGATGGGCAATAATTGAATTATTTTTATTATTTGAGTAGTTTTCATGGGAAATACTTACGCAGCGTTAGCGAAGTACAAAAAGTACTTCAGATAAATTTCTGATTACAAAAAGTACTCAACCGTAGATCTGATGTTGAGTACATTTCCATTTTTAAACTACTCCATCGTTATATAGGGTAATATTTTTGCATTTCAAATTTTGTTGATAATAATTTGAAGTCCATTATTATTAAGTTACTGGAGGTCCAGTTTTTTAAAATAGTATCGATTATAAGATTTGAACTATCGATTAATTTAAACTTTTCTGATTTCTTCGATATTGAGGCCACTAGTATGTTTTCGGGGTCACTCTTTTTAAAAATACAAGTGATTTTAAGATTCTGCGCTCACATATCCATTTATTTAAACTTTTCTGGTTTCTTCGATATTGGAGTCCACAATTAAGTATCGGGGTCACTATTTTTGGGGATCTTAAAAATCGATTTTAAGGTTCCAAGCTTGCATATCAATTTTTTTTTTAATTTTCTGATTTCTTCGATATTGAGGTCCACTAATATGTTTTTCTATTATTGAGTTTAATAAATTGACATGTGAGCGGGGGATCTTAAAAGTGATTGTACTTTAAAAAAATGCGAAACCGAAAACATAGGTAACCCAGGCTCAATAAACAATACTTTCTTTTCTCTTTAAACTATAAATAATATATACATTTTTTATGTAAACTAGGCTACACTGTCAGAATATGATAAAAGTACACTATATTATTTATTATAAAGGAGAATCTTGGTTGAGGGGGTGGTCAATAAATTACCACACAAATAAGAAAAACTTATATATAACATGTGCAATGAAGTTTCTGTCTGTTTTAAGCCATCATCAGGGCTAAGAAAAAACAGGATAACAAAAGATGTAACAACATTGGCAGTAACAGTTATAATAAAAAACTTGACATACAGAAATGAAGAAAATATTGGTGTGAAAATAAGAAATAAAGAAAATTATTTTAATAAAGTATAAATAACGTTAGCAAGCTACAAATAAAAATATGCTAATCATAATGTAAAGCAAGTAGTGTAAAAAAATGTACTAGAACAGACTGTAATAGGTCAATAGATCGATGTAGAGTGAACATCACTCCAACTACTACAGACTGAATCGTGAAAACTAGGACTATTTTATATATACTTTTAATACAATCATAATAAGCCTAGTAATTATTAAAAGAGAAGAATTGCTTAATTTAAATTTTCCACCTTAGATACAGTAGCGTTGCCGGAATTTCATTTCGATGGGAGGGAGGGTTCATCCAAGGATCTACTTTAAAAAACCCAACCCCAACCATGGATGTAGGATGCCCCTCTCTCTATGTAATATTTTCTATACCTATTTATATTATTTATAAAATAAAACTCTAAATCTGGACCCCCGGACCTCCTCTCTGGCTACACCACTAGATAAATATTACAAATACTGTTCCAAGTACAATATGAAAATCCCAGAAGACATAGTCCATATTTTTTTTTTTTTTCTCTATGACCTGTAACTTCATAGTTCAGATACAGATGTCTTACAAAAAATGAATTAACCTGTTGAAAAGCACTTAGTATGAACATGTATTAGTCGAATAATTTAATTTGTGACAGCCAAATTGAAATAATAATGTAATAGTGATAACTTAATTGTTTTCAAAAGTATATCATTCAATTAAAACAAATTGGTTTTGTACAAATAAGAAAGGAAAATCTTTTTAATTACAATTGCAATTAATCATTTATTGTATGTATTTTTTTAGTATAATTATTTTTTATTGAAATGTGCATAATGTTGATATATTTGGATTGATAGATTCTTTGGCCGATTTCTATTTGCATTAAATTATATAATATAAATCTGTTTGAATATATACTGGATATATAATCTGTTTGTATATCAAGCTTTTAAAGATAAGCACATTTATCTGTCCGTCTAATTATCTTACAAAAGATTAAGAACGGTTTAAGCAATTTAACAATTTTCTAAAAGGTAGTTCCCTCTGTAAGTATTCATTTTACTCACCAGAGCGCACTAGCAATGCTTCTTACTTCATTATCCAAGTCGGAAAGATGTTTGACTAATTGCACTTAGAAGGCTCATTCTCATTTATTTTGTAATTTAAAATCAAAACAACATTATTTAAATATATTTTAGAAGTTGTGCCTTAGTGTATACAGACTTTCTAAATACTGTAATTAAGGAATTTTATTATACCATAGCGGTAATGTTTTTTCCATTGACTGAACAGCTACCCTTCCTTTCCTTTTTCTCTGTACCATCTCTGTCAAGGGGAGCAAAATGTTCAATGATCGTTTAGTGAGAGCATTGATGCTGACACCCATATACATTTATTGTTTCGCACCGCCTTAGCATTTTCATGCTGGGTGTTGGGTGCAATTTTTGGATGGACTCTTACTTTATAGAGTCCTTAAAAAAAATAATTTGATTTAGAATGACTAAAACCTTGTCAATAATTATTACATTCATGCATAATTATTTTAACTAATATTATATTTATTAATAATTACATATTTTATAATTGATAATATATTTAATCAAATTATTTTTAAAGAATGTGTTTTACTGTAAACACAATCAATTCTGTTGGAAAGCTTGTAGCATCCTACTACTTTTTCTTATTAATAACATAGTCCTACATACTTCATATGACATAGAGGCTTTTGATATAAGCATATATTATTAATCAACATTGTCTATGTCTAGTGAAGGACAGCTGAGATAATTACTCAGAAATAATGAGATGTTTTGTGATGATAATATGTAATGTGATGTATAAAAAAGTAAAAAAAAAGCTGTAATAAGAAGTAACCTTTAATGTAAAATTTTTGGTGTTGAAAGTAGCAATTCTACAAAAATAAATATATTAATCACAGAAGTAGTGGTAAAGTGAATTTTCATTAGACTTTTGTTAAATTATTTATTTATGGTTGAAAAATAGGCAATAAGTACAACCAGCTAAGTATAATTCAAAAGTTTGTATACAAATTTAAATTTAATTTTTTTATATGTCATTTGTTTTGTACATTTTTTATTTTATTTTATTAAAAATTACCTGTTGATTTTTTTATTTAATTCTGCTAAGCTATTTTGGAAATGAAAAAAAGAATATGGAAGTCAATTTTTTTTTTCTTTAGGGATGTTTGTAGAAAAGGTATGTATTTATTAATATTTCACAACTTATCAGCTTAATTATTGCCGTACTCAAGTGCTCATATATATTTTTATATGATGTAGCAAGTCAAATATTATTTTTTCTTTTTTCCTTCCATAGTAACCCTATAGGAGTGTGGGAGATGTATTTGTAAAATTTACAGGATCTATGCTACATACGTTAGGCATATTACCTGTATAGTAATATTTTAGTTACATTTGATAAGATCATTCATTATTAAAAACACATAAAAGAAAAATAAACATTGCAATACAATAATGAATAATGTATGAAAAAAAACAAGAGACAAATATACAAAAGTATTGAATACAATCAATATTCAAATTCAACTAGTCACTAGTCTTATTGTAATGTGTAATTAAAGTTATAATGGTGCCAGTATATGATAATTTTATTTTACTAATAATTGTTTTTAATTCAGCAATGAGACACATTAGGCATATAAGATTATGAATGCGTTTGTTGAAAGTGTTCGTATTAAAAAAAAAAAAAAAAATGCATATTACTAAAGCTTGTAAATTGCTATCTTCTAAAATTTTCCATTCTTTATTTTAATTGTTTTTTTTCATCCAAACATGTTCAAAGGACAAAAAAAAAAAAATTAAGAGTTAAAGTAACATTTTTTTACTAGAGTTATTACTCATTTTTAGAGTTATTACTAACATTTTTACAATTATATTATTTAAGATAGATAACCAACAGTATTCATAAACTGAAATTTGGATGTAAGCTCCAAATAATGAGTGATCAATCTTTAATTTGCTGTTTAATTTTATTAGCTAAAAAGATACTGGTACCAATATTCGTAGAGGTGGGGGAAACAAGCCCAGCAGTAGGCCTACTGGTCCTTTTTGCTAACCAAATAACCAAGTTGGGAGCACTATTATTAATTTATTGATAACTTCCTGGTTTTCCTAATGCAATCCGAAAGAGCTGACCATTTGCCTAAGGAAATCTCAGGCACATGGCTCTATTTGAGCACAGAACATTATATTTTAGGACTGCAAAGACGTCATTAGCTGAAAATTTAAGTCAGAACTCAGAGGGAGCAAGGAAAGCAGAAAGAAGGATTATTGCATTACTTCATGGTCAGTGAGAGAGAAATCTGTTTGAGAAAACAAAATTAGGCCTAAAAAAGCTTTCATAGATATTATTGATAAATTTGATCAGAAATAGGCATTATTATTCAAAGAGTGTTGTGATTGATCTGGAAAAGAAAGTTTCATAACTTAGACGGCTGGAATAATCTAATTTTTTTAAAATAATTTAAATAAATACGGAAAATCAGCACTACTAATCATTTTTAAAAAAATGGCAAAATAATTCTTTTTGAAAATTGAAAATCAAGTGAGCTGTTAGGACAGTTAGAAGCTTTTTCAAGTCAAAAATAATTTCATGAAAGAAATCTAAAAAATGAGGTGTAATGTAATGTCGAGGTAGGATGTTGCCAATAAAAAGTAGAGTAACATTGGAAAACATTAAGAGATAACATTTACATCATTGGCAGGCTACCTGAAGGTCAGAATCATATTCTAGCCTGACTGGGAAGGTTGAGATTTATTCCACGAGTCTAACATAAAATCAAAGTCAATCTGATCAGGCCGTAATTAAACTGGCTTCTGGTTCAAGCCTACAAAAGTGCTGTTTTAACAAGCTCGGATCAATTGACCTTAATATAAATCTATTTTTCTCTTCAATCATCATTAAAATACAAAGTTTTTAAAAGCTTTTTGACAAAAAGTATATATTTTTAAAATCTTCATGTCTCAAAAATTATAGATCATAGCAAAATTAAACTGCATAAAACTTTTAACAAAAATTATATTTATAATTATCTTCATTATTAAAAAAACATTCCTATAATACTGTCATCAATGTTTTGAGTTCCTTCTTCGACTTCAGGATCTTCATTTTCTACAATACAATATAAACCAATTACAACTAATAAATATTCATAACATTAATTTACATAAAAAATTTGTTACTTATTAAAATTTCATATTATCTTCAAAAATACACAGTGCACTCCCCATGATCTCACATGGGAAGTTGTTTTTCACAAATAATTAAAACATGCTATTTGATCTTCACGAATATATGGAAATTATTTAATACAGCTTATATTTTTATGTATTCTATTGTATTTTTCACATTTCATTAATTTTTTATTACCACATTTTTCACATTATACGGATACATATTCTTTATATATTTTCAAGTCAGAACTACTTGATAAATATGCTACTGGAATCTAGTTATAATTTTTTTATTGTTTACTTCATAGATACTATTGTTAAGCAGTGGTCAGTAGTTTTGGGTACTGATTGTTTTTCCTTAGTATCCATAAAATCCTTCAATTTTTCTATCACCATGTAAAATGGTAATGGCTTTTATCACTGATTTAGTTTATTGGATTTACCTAAATATACAATTACTAGCTGGAATGGAAACATGGTTTGATCCTGACTCTAGCTCTGTTACTGAAATAAATAAAAAATTAAACATGTATGTATATATTTTTCTAAATTGATTTTTTTTTTTTAAATTTAGTTTGTATTATTTCTTTCATTGGCTTTATGGATCCTGAAGATCTTAGATCGTTATAACCAGCCTACTCCATCTTTTCTATCTGAAATGAGTACATTTTTATAACTCTATTATAACTATTATAACTCTATTATAACTATTATAACTAATTATAACTCTATCTAAAATGAGTAAATTTTTAATATATATCTATTTAAAATAAGAAAAAATTGAATACAGAAATATTAGCATAACGAATCTTCAAGATATCAAGAAATGTGATCATGCACCATATCAGAAAATCATTCTATCTCCTTTAATATCAAAGCGTAGTGATAATCTGAGACCTGATTTTTGTGCTTACTTTTGTAAACATTTGTCCAATGAATTTTTTCAAATTAAAACATTTAAAACTTGTTGAAAAGAGGATTAACTTTTTTTTTTTTATGAATAATGATATAGTTTATTTTAGTTTCATATACTTTTGTTCCTACTGGTTCTGAAAAACATGATAGTTTCTTCATTGTTTTGGTTTTGTTTATGTAAAAATATTTTTGATTAAAAAGAAAAACTAATTAATGAATAGTTTTACTTGTTTCATATGTACAACAAATATGGTTTTACATTTTTTCTTCAATTGTTTTTAATTATCATTATTAATTATAATTTTGGAAAAGATTTTTTTTTTTTGTATCAAAACTTTTAAATCTTAACATTACATAAAATACGCCTATTTGCTTTTTCTGCATAATTCAGTGCATATTTGAAAGCTTTTAGCAGATATTTTGTTGCATATTTTTAGGGTTGCTACAATGTGCAAACCTGGGTCTTGGCAACAATTTAAGCACACACAGGTATATATGTATGTAAATAAAAAAATAGCTGGGATAAAAAAGAAAGTCAAGTTTCACGTATAAAGTTGATCTATATATCTATAAAAAATCCTACACCAATAAATAATACTTTATTTTTTAGTGAAGGTACTGATAATCTCCCTTCTGTATGGTAATATTTTTCTTTATTTGTAACAGCTATAATAGCTGTTACAAATAAACAATATCATTGGGGTGTTTATTATTTGAGAATAAATTTTGACAATTATAATTTTTCATATTGTAGTAAATAAATTCTTATTCTTATAAAAACATGAATGCCAGTAATCTAAATTTCCTATTATTATTTATCAAATATGCTCAATGATTTAATTGTTACACTGAATGAGGCTTTTAGTATTCCTTTCATGAATGCTATCCCATTTATTATTAGAGTTTTTATTTTATTTTTATTTTATTTTATTATTTTATTTAGTTTTTAGTTTTTATTTATTTTTATTTTTTATTTATTTTATTTATTTATTTTTTATAAGGCCACTCTAAAAATGAATAAACATTTAAGGAGTAGGAAATTTGGCTGATGATGAAAATTAAACATTAAAATTCTGCTCCAATTACAAATCACTAATTCATTAATTAATAAAATGATATTGCATCACTGGATGTGATGCAATCATAGTTACACCACTGGGTGTAACTATGATTTTGGAGGCCCATAACAGCCAACTTTGAGGTTATACATGCATACTAAGCTTCTTACTCAAAATTTGAAGATGTGGGTGTGTGACTGGAGCGGGTCCAAATGGGAAAGGGGAGCGAATGCCCAGAACTTCTTACCGTTTGGGATCCCGCGACATAAAAAAATTAAATAAATGACTAAAGCATTATTGATAAATTTATATTTTTAGGGTGCCCCTTGACATTCCCTTCCTCATGCTCACAGGATACAGCAAGGATCCACTACTGCTGTGTGCTATACATAATAATACAATCTGGTTACTAATTGTTTTACTGCTACATAATTTGATATTGTATTTTACTGTCTAAAGGCCTATTGGAGGTTTCCTTTGAGTCAAGGTCCATGGAATTTGCCACCTCACTGCCTGCAATATACGCCTCTAATAGCATTCACTCATATTTTATTTATGTCACTGGCATTCCATGTGAAACAATCAAAATAAATTATTTTCCAATGGCATAATAAATTAAAAATTTTAGTCTTGTGAGCAGAAGAAAATATTTAAAGGTTTCTACACACGAGTGATCCATCTGATTCGGGTACTTTTGGAGTCGGTCGCAACCAAGGGGTCACTCACGTCCGCCGTACGTATTTACACCGAGCCGAACGGATAATAGCTTCTTTTGAACCATCTCCCTGTTGGCATGGGGGTTCTTTTGTTTAAAATATTCCCAATGAACCGTCCTAGGTACGATTTCTTTTAATTTTATCATGATAATCGTAATAAATAAATGCCATAAGCATGGGTTTTCTCGATATTTTTCTATCCTTTCTAGGACAAAAAAATGAGCATTCGACTTCTCTTTTTTTAATTAAAATGGATAAAAGCCATAAAGAAGGGCCTAGTTATTAAAATACTGGGAATTCAAAAACTGAATTTTCGAACGGAATTGGTCCCTATCGACTGTTTCTGATTTCTCAGAACCTATATCTAGTAGGGTCGGCGATAGCTCGAAAGTACTATCTATTGTATCGATAGTTGTCACTATCAAATATCCATCAACAGTCGTTGGACTATCGATGGCATTGCTGAAATCACACTTTTTCCAAAATTCTAATCTTTTAGACTCGGAAAAAATAACTTTAATGTTGGTGGCCGAGAGTGTTAAGGCGTTACCTTAGCAACATTAAGTCTACTGTGGCGCCGCGGTTCAAATCCGGCCTTGGAAGATTAATATTTATTTCGTGGTGGGCCCACGGAATGAATCTCGACTTTCCCTTTCTGGCTAAATTAGGTTTACCCGCCCTTTCTGCTTTCATTGAATTTGGCAAAAGCATTATGCGCCAAATAATAAATAAAAAAAAAGGAACATTGGATTTATCTTAAACAAAAGACTAGCATAAAACAATATAACAAATTTTGATGATGATATGGCCAACAACTACATTAATTTGTAAGTGAAGTGGATTATTGTAATAATTGATTATTTAAATTGTGGATTCGATATTGAGGACACCTGTTGACTGTTCACAATAACAATGCAGGAACAGTAACAACAGGAATTAAAAGAAATAAAGGAACAGGAACAATATTCAGGATGATTGGACAATGATATAATGACTTTTAAAAATTAAACAATATTCTTTATTATTCACCTTTTAATTTAAAGTTGGCAATTCAGTATGTAGCATACCTAGTGTTCACTTAATTAATTTTATCGTAGAGCTTTGATTTTTCATTGCACCATTTTAAAAATTATGGGGTATTAAAAATGCTCACAGGGCATCTTACAACAGATGAGCTAATATGTTCCAACTTCAGAAAGAAGTGATTCCAAGAAAAATGGGGTAGCAAAGCTATGAACGATTTAAAATGTGATAAGCCAGCCTTGGAAACGTTATCAGGTTGGTGATTCCTTCAAAAGCTCATATGTGGGAGGGCGTCAAAAGTCGACAACGATACAAGACTGATATTTGGCTGCCCGGATTTGCTGAAATCACTTTAGAATTTACCAAAAGTAAGGTAATGATTCTTTTTCTGATTTTAATGTGTACATTAACCTTAACAATGTTAGAAAAAGGTTGAAGAGCTCATGAAATCCAGATTGCTCTGATAAAGAATCAGTGTTTTCCAGATTTCACTATACCAGCATATTGTTTTCCAGGTTTTTTAAGCATAATGTTCGGAGAAATCAGTTCCTATTATTCATACCTTAGTTACTGATAATGACTAAGATATTTTTTTCACATATGGATCTAAATTAATATAGTATACTGCATCATGAAAAAAACTGAGCAAAAGTAACCTACAGAAGACTCGGGAGCGAAGTAATCCTTTTCATCCATTCGAAAGAGGCTCAATCAATCTTATAATCTATATAAATCTAGATCTTATAAATCTTCAGACACTCGAACAGGAATTGTGATATTGAGAAATGAAACTATATGCCCTAAATCTTACTTGAATAAGGTCAGAGCATCGTATTTGTCCAGAAGTCGTTGTTTCGGACAATATTACTAGACGATATATACTCTTGAATGGATTTTTAAACAATCAAGAAATTCAACGTTTGGATTGATCTGCTTGCTAACCAGACCTAAATCCTAAGGAACATTAAGGGATGAACTTCAGAAAAAGAGAGAAGTCCCTTTCAGAGACTGAGCAGCATCCTTTGTGGATTCCACAAGATGATATCAAAATGATAAAATAAAAATAAATAAAATATTCCGTCTTCAAGCTTGGTAGACAAATAAGGTAGGTATTAGATATGTAAAACAAAAATTTAAATATAAGTTTTTCAAAAATTAAAATTCCCTTTCCTTTTTAGCACATAAAAAATTTTAATATTCTAACAGATAACAGATAAAGAAGTTGAAACATCTCCCGAGACCTTTTGTAAAGATAATTATAGGAGTTATGACAATGATACACGTATCCTTACATACTATGTTAAAACAAGAAAACAAATAAATTAGATTTTTATTTTTATTTTGGATTTCTTCACGTATGAAGTTTCCTTCAGCGGAATTCCTCTCTCTCCGTTTCTCCCTGTTAAATGTCTCCTCCTCCGTCAATCCATATTCTGCTTTCCTCTACTTTATTTCTTATCGAGGTCTTCATCTCTTTCTTCCACCTTCAGCCTCGCATTCCATTATCAGTTTTGGTATTCGACTTGAATCCTTCTGTTTTAAGTGACCATACCACCTTAATCTTCTTTCAACGACAACGCATCAGAGGAGAGAGTTTAGCATGCCAACCAATAACCTTTATACCACCGTTAATTCTTTTATTCACCTCAGCATTTGCGGTCCCGCTACATTCCAGTATTGAGACAAGGTAGCAAATATGTTCCACCCGGTTAATATAAATTAGATAACAAATAAAATTAAAATAAAATGATTTAAAACATCGTAAATAAGCCATGTAAATAAAATTTACACTCAGCCTAAGGAACTCCCAATCAAGCTTGCTTTTCACGAGTATCATACCTAAGGAGATCCCAATAGATCCTTTCTGAGTGGAATGAAACCCAGTAAAAGTTAGGTAAAGGCTATGGTCGCAGATGCTCAAGCCCTGAGAAATAAATAAAGAGGAAAGCAGAACATGGATTGACGGAGGAGGAGACATTTAACAGGGATAAATGGAGAAAGAGGAATTCGGTTGAGGAAAACTTCATACGTGAAGAAATCCAAAATAAAAATAAAAATCTAATTTATTTGTTTTTTTGTTTTAACATAGTATGTAAGGAAAAATGTATCATTGTCATTGGCTGTTTTAAGGGGTGGTTGTAGGTGTTACAAATATTCAGAGAAGCCAATTTCTATTCCAAAAACTGTAATAAACATAAAGTACCGAGGTAACACGGCACTCGCCAATATAAACTCCTAAGGTTCTTCGTTCCCACGATTTACCTTGGGTTTTGGGTGATTTTTTCCTAAAGAATTTTCTTATTGCAGAGGCGGCAAGTTGCTACTAGCCTCTAAGCGGTAATAGTGTAAATTCGCCATTGATCATTATTTCTTATTACCCTTAAATGTAGCAGATTGTAATATTTTACAGTAAAAACAGTTAAAATCTAAATAATTTTTAGATTGCTGATGACGTCATGAGCTAACTTGGCATTAATGAACTGTTTCGTGCATTAAAGTATTAAAACAAAGGTACATATATTTCATTTTCGAACGCTTTTATATGGAAGATACTTTTGCATTTTCTTAATCCATTCAACCTTGAACGTAACCTCCTGGCTCTCTCTTAACTTGTAGGCTACGACATTAACAGGACTTGAGGTCCAGTGCTTAGTTTATTTAAAGTTAAATACCACAGCTTTGTTTTTCTCTTAAAGATAGCCAAAAACAAAAATCTGAAATGGACACCACATGACTTCCTTGTAGGCCTATTAAACTATAAATTGGTGGCTCAAAAAGTGATCCTAAATTTAGGTGCTAGTTTCAGAAAATAGCAGTAGCTAAAAAACGACACTCGGCGTCGCGACGTCTATTGGTGTTGGTTACTTGTAACGGTGCTCTTAGTCGTAATTCTGGATGTGGTAGACTCAGGATTTTATTTTATAAAACATTTATTTGACACTTTTATTTCTAAAATTGATAGACACTCAATTAAAAAATCTGATGTGACCAGCACATAAACATCCGACAATTCAATATTAAAATGCAGGTTGGAATTTCAAGTTAAGTACCATTTCCGGTTACTGAATATTATTCCCAATGATATATCTCTAATACTAAGCTTGAAAAGAATTCGATTAAATTTAGACATATTTTTTCACCAAATTCTATTTGGAGTTAAGTAAAACTTCCAATTCCTATAATGAAAACAAAAAACAGTTACAGGTAAAGTTTCATTTCCGGCTAGTCGATTTTAACAAAAATTTAGTATAATTATTGATATTGACAATCCAAATTGGTAACTTTTATTACCCAATATTATACATTTGTTGACGTTTCGGGTCATTGATTCCCATCTTTAGAACTTAAATTGGTCTATTTTCAAGGAATATAATTATTCCTCATGTTACCTATTAAATATCAATTAAAATTATTTTACTTTACAATTTTAGTTAAAGCATTGTCATACTACCTTGACAAAGGGGTGCTACAATGTTTTAACTAAAATTGTAAAGTAAAATAATTTTAATTGATATTTAATATATGACATGAGGAATAATTATATTCCTAGAAAATAGACCAATTTAAGTTCTGAAGATGGGAATCAATGCCCCGAAACGTTAACAAATGTATAATATTAGATAATAAAAGTTACCAATTTGGAAGTATGATTGCCAAAATTTCCCATTAGTATATTATTTATATTGATATAAAAGTCTAATATTCCAAATTTGAAATGTTTTACATAATATTTTAATATAGTTTTTGAAGAAAGTTTATTATGAACTTCTACTAAAGCAGGTAAAAGTGGGACAAGTGTGCACTAAATTTTACAAAGTTCAAATTTACAGGACTGTAAAATTTTTATTTTTGATGCTGGTTTTCCTCTTTTTTTTAAAAATGTTTCTTAGACCATTATATTTAAATATTATTTTCAAGCCTACGCTTCAACCACGTCCATTATGATGAAATTTGATTATTTACTTGAATAGTACTTAATATGCACTTGCATATTAAGGTAAGTGCCTAAATGGTACCTGGAAGATTCATTATTCAAGTAGGAGCGGTTTTGGGGTAAGTTCAATATATTTCGGTTTCTGGAGGATTATTATATTGGTGTAATCATCGATAAAAGTTAAAGTTTGTCTGAGATTTACATTTTTCAATCTTCATTGAGTCATGAAATTGTGATGTGGGACATAATTGAATAAATGTATTTATTTTTTCAATTCGCTACTCTGTAGTTGCCTCTACAAAACATGAGGGTAAGTGTATATCACGCACACTTTTCACAATTCAGAGATCTGCACTCGCCCCTACTATCGTGTTTTTGCTGTGCGACTGCGGACAAGCGCATAAAAAACAGAAAGCTGCCAAGAAGAAATGTAAATCACAAACTCTTGACAAATCATTTTGACTTTGCCTAGTCCGAGTTAAAAATACTTTTTGAGTTGTCGAGTTATACAGGAAATATGTTCAAGACTCAGCGACTTGAATTTAGAGATTCATTTCAGGTTTCATATAGAAAGGTAATAAATGATTTGATTGTATTTTTTCAATTTGTTCAATTTCATAATGTCTTAAGTAATTTTCTAAAGATCTTGTGCCATGTTAAAAATAACAGAATCTGGTGATATTAAATATGACTACTCTAAAAATTTAATATCATTGTTTTAACAAAACTTCCAGATAACCATCCATAAAAGAGGAAGCAATAATCTCTCATATCCTTTTTTTGGAGGGTTGGAACATCGAAAGTAAAATATCGATATTCGATATATCGAAAGAAAATGTATGAAAAAGCTTCATTATCTATAACAATATTTAAATACATTAATATTGGATGTTTGTTTTTGCTTATAGGTTTAAAAGTTTTGACATTATGATTTATAATAATTTAATCTTTTTTTTTCTTACTCGTTTATTTATTTTATTATTTGCTGATACTCTTGTTCTTTTTTATTCTACTCTAAAGCTCTAAAGCTCTACTAATATCACCTGTAATGTTATTATAAAGGGACATGCCCCGGAAAAAAAATTAATTAATAAAAATAAAGAATTTATTATTAAAAAACAAACAAACAAAAATGCATTAAATGAGTATAATGTTAAACTGTGAAGATGGGTATGAAAAGATATTGTTATTATTTATAAAACAATATTTATATTAGCCATAAAACATTATAAAAAAAGATAGAAAAGAATTATACTTAGACCAAAAAAAAAAATCTTATAACACATTTTTATCTTGAAGGCTATTAGCCATATTTTACATAGTAGGTATATTCCATAAATTTTTCAATAATAAAACCTTCAAACTTCTAAAAATATTATTTACCTTATAACGTGTCTGACTACATTTTGAATTCTTAAAACATTAATCTAAAAACATGTAAATCATCAGATATACATCACATCACAGTCATCTTGTATGTCATTATCAATTTGTCTTTACATAGGATTAATTAATATTATTTATATGTAATCTTATCTACTAATTATTGTGTGGTAATTAAATATTGTAATATTTACCTATTCTATTATATCTATAGATTAACATGTGCTATATTTTAACCAATGATTAAATAAATAAATATACAACATAATTACATTTATATTATTGCCTGTTTTACTCCTGTTTGGTGAGTGATCAATCCATATTATTTTTTCTTTTGGTTATCCTAAACTTTTAAGTTTATTTGAAGGGTAAGGGGAAAAAAAACAGGTGACTTTTATTTTTAAATGGATCAGAATGAAAAAGTACTCTTTCCCAGGCGTAAAGACTGAAAAAAAAAGGTAAAACTCCAGAATCGCTTCCTGCTGCGCATACCCACAACAAACATTCAGTTTATTGTGGGTTATCTTTTTTTTATTCTATTAGTATATGTGAATATACATTCATTATCTTTCATTTTATTCCTCTAACTTTTTTTGTACTAAAGTTTGATAATTTATTAATCTAGTTAAAGAGCCTGAAATTAGAATATTCCTTTCAAATAAAATCCATATATGAAGATTTCATTTTCAAATAAATAATAAATAAAAGATAAATAATAAATATAAGAATAAAATAAATAAATGCCTTATTATAAATTATATAAGTTCTAAAACTAGGTATAATCATATACAACTTTTAAAATTAAGTAAAAAATTATAAGAAACACCAAAAATATTATCATAAATTCTAAGCATAGATAAAATATAAAGCCTCGTGCGCACTTGTAACAAACAGCCGTCCTCCGAACCGAAAAAATCTAGGATCAAATAAATAATGTTCGGAAGAACGGATCGGGGCCGATCGCTCCGCTGACGGTTTTTCATCGTCTCATCAAAGAAATGCTCAAAACGGGGTGAGACTAGTGTGGACGGGATCGAAGGGAGCTCCGTTCCGTTCCTCCGTTCTTCGAATTCCTTAAATTGCAAAAAAATAACTAACATTTATTGGAAACTCAAAAATAATAACATACGATCAATGAATAATAACATTAAAAATAAAGGCAGGCTGTTGCTATTAAATAACAATAAATAAGGGAGCCACAATAACAATAAGGGAGCCATCTCAGTCATCACTGATGATGGTTCCCTTATTGTTATTTTATTTTTGAAGTTTGAAGCTGTATATTTCGACTTGGTCCGGATTGGACTTAAATATGACAGTATATGCATTTTAAATAATTTTAAGATGCCAAAGGATGGCTTGTAGCCGAAAATTTGCATCGTAATAAATACATTGGTGAAATAGCAACAGCCTGCCTTTATTTTTATATATTCAAGTATTCACCTAAATCAACAAACATATTTTTTAAATATTAATCTAACCAACGAATAAAAAAACTTAGGTTCCTGTAAAATAAGTACGTGAGTTCCCAATGTCTTGTTGAGTAACTTCTGTAATGATTCATTTTAATAAGATTTATTTTTATATATTTTTTTATTTATTTTATAAGTTTTCAATCTTGTTGGGTGTAGATATTGTAGATATTATATTTTAGGCATTCAGAATACCATAGACTAATGACATGAAAAAATCAAAATATTAAGTACTTCTTACAGAATTGTTTGTTTTTGTATTTTAATTAGATGAACTGTGTGGCAAGTTTTGAGGCCCCCTAAGCTTCCTAAAAAAATTTGAAGATGGCTGTGAGTTTTATATAATAATACAGTGTTAGTTATTGTATCACTTCATATTTAATTGCGTTACTACATATAAATACAATTTGATTTTATATTTTATTGTAATAAAGGCCAGTTCGAGCCCCCTCATGTGCCGAGACCCACGGCATTAACCAACTTGCCACCACTGGCGCTGGTGTCATTATCGTCCTACTCGGCCGTATCAGGCATTATAAACCATTTTAAAATAAAACGATAATAAAATCACCAGAAATATACAAACATACAATAAAAATCGGAGATAGGAGAAAAAACAGCACAGATCGCATCTAATGATAGCGCTGCCTGTAGGTTAAGAGAGTGGGGTGCATAATTTGAGATAAACTTACAAAACTTCAAATATTTTTCCACTCGTAACGTTAAGATCGGTTTACTCGGTCAATATTATTTAACGTGGTTTATATGCGTATGTGCAAATATTTTTGCTTCAATGAACCCTTAAGACGGTCAATGTATTGATTCAATAATATTGACTGAGTAAGGTGGACTTTAGATTGCGTTTTAGTTTCTTAACTCACTTGTCTTCACAGCATTTTATTTGAGTTCTTGATATTTCTTAGCTGAAAAAGATTAAAAATGATATTCCCAACGAACTTCGTACCCAATATTATCATGACACCCATAACTATTCTTCTTCAACACGAAATCAACAGATAATCGAGATTAATAAATTAAGCCTAAGAGCTCAGAATGGAGACAGCGGTACCTGGCGGCGAGAAATGGAAACCCCACCGCGAACCAGAGCTCAGTGTGAGGGGGGAATGGGAACATGGCGGTTGGTTGTGCGCTGGCTCGTTCCGCTAACATCTTTTTAGTGTCTGACATCAGTCGAATATTCGTTACTAGCTCAAGCATCACCCTCGTATCGTCTACTAACAATGAGGTAAGTCTAGAATAATTATTCATTTCAACATTTATTCGATACCGGTGAAACTATAACCTCCTCTCGTTCGAAGCGGGAACTCCTCACTTTCAAAGTTTCTTATCTTGTAAATGACACTACAGCTTGTTTGGGCTCTTGATAGTTAGTGATATATTGCCGAAAGGCACAGTGTGTTCAATGGGTTCAAGAAAAAACACTTATTTAATTCCAGCAAGCTTAAAAGTCTTTAATTCGAACTTCATTTTCAAAAACACATTTATTAACATTTCTACTTATATAAGTATTTAGTAAATTTTACAGTGTGTTAAACAGATGTATTTTATATTAATTTGTTACATTTTAATTTATTTATTATATTTTATACAGAAGGGCATGTGCTGATTAACCTACATTCCGTATACGTCCAATAAAATTTTTCGTGTTTAGATAGCGAAGTTTTGTTTTAGTTATTGAAAGTTCCATATTTCTGCTTAGTTTATAAAGGTTGTTCTTATAATTGAAAAACTTATAAATTATTTAAAATTATTTCTTTTTTATTAAAAACTGTATATTTTTAAATGATTTTTCTTGTTTTTTAGTGTTCATATAGGTATTATCTTTTGTATTTGATTTTGCATAGCGTACAGAAAATAACCCAACCCTGAAAAGATTACAGTAATAAAAAATTTGAATTATGGAAATCTGATGAGTTCTGTAGTTCAATTTAGTCCTACTCTTGATATACTTGCCATCACTTTTTTGAAAATAATTAAATGTATTTTTATATTTTAAATATATTGGCCTTAAATGGTTAAGTGAATGCACAGAACAAAGAGTAAATTGATAAGAGCTATGTGTCAAAAGTACAGCTGTTAGATATGAGTCATTGGTGATAAGATGGTGTTATCCCCTACGTAACCTGCTGCGGCATCTGGGTCGGTGAAGGTCGTGGCTTGTGTCCGATAACTCACTGTTTACATTTTTTTTTTCCAGTCTCGTGATACTCTTTTGACTGATTTTCGATATTTGTCATTTGATCATTCATTAATACTGTAGTTTGTTTGGTGCCTTTGGTACTCCGGTATTTATCATGGTAATCTTCTTCGTTAATATGGTGCTGTAGTAATCTTCTTATCTTAACTACGAAAATATAGGCTAAAATCTTAAAGATTATTATTAACTTTGCATTAGTTTAATCTTTGTTTCTATATTTTCATTTTACATTTATATTTACAATAATTTATAGATATTTTCATCAAATAGTTTTAAGAAGTGTGCTGTTCTTTTTGAAAAAAAAAAATGTTTTTCTTGCTCGTATCAAATAATTCTCAGAATAATTGCCTTTTCTTTGAGTTTTCCTCCCTGATATTTTTAGGTTGTTTCTTAATTTATTTGAATTATAATTATATAATATATTATAATTGTACAATATTATAATTATTGTTTTTTCCATTTTTATTTGCTAATTATGTTATAATGTTATAATTCTCTCCTATCCATTCTCTCCTACCTGACTTGTTCTGAGTACAATTTTTTTTACAAGAGTCTGGTGACATATTAATTATCGTTCATTATAAGTTTTTGTTTTGGAACCAATCAATGAATTGTGATCTATAAGAATCTAAATAAAGCATCAAGATAAGTACATATAGGTTTCAAAAATAAAAATAAGTATTTTAAAATACCTACCTATCATTTCAAAGTTTCTTTTTTATAAAAATATACCATTCGAATATATTTTTGTACGTTTTTTTTTCTATTAAGTTTTTGTTATTTAAAGATTATTGTTTTATTTGATAATACTCCACAAATTCTTCTAATTTAGATCAGTAGTTTCGAAAAAATCAAGATGTTTTGAGACAATTTTCGCCAAAAAAACATTCAAAATCTATAAATAGAAATATATTGTTTTTCTTTTATAGAAATATGTTGTTGCTATATTTTTTTTTAATTACCACTAACATAAATGGAACCCTGTTTCAAGTTGATTTAAGTTAAATGTTCGTCCATACTTAATCTGGTCCTGAGAAATAATTTGACCCACCAACAATAAATACTCTTTGGGAAATTATATAATTGCCTATTAGTAACCATTAATAAGAGGAATTAAATATATTTTTAAACTATGTTTGCTTATAAATTTTTGTTTATTACAAGAATGATTTTTTTTTACCTCCTTGACGAATTATTACAAAATTTAAATCTCCAAGAATTAACTCCAACCTTATTGACCAGGATTTTTTAAGTATTGTATGAGCGATTATTTACTGATATTTGAATTCAAAAACCAATTTCGTCTAAAGTTGTATTTGAGATCAAATAAAGTGAAATTGACTATTTATATATTGTTTTAAAAATATATATTAATATAATCTTACTATATTAATATATATATCAGAGGTTGAATTTGAGAATTATTTTTTTAGCCTAATAAAAATAGAGCAATTATGCTTTGATAAAAAAATCGCCTTTGATTTTTAAATAAAACTTAAAATTAATCATTAACATTTATGTATTTTGTTAAAAAGTAGTAATTAAGTTATAACTGTATTTGTTTGAAATAATAACAATGTGTAATTGCTTTGATATATCATAACATATCAATATTGATAATATCTATAATATATATCAATTATAATTATTTGTAATTAGTTGTTATTTTGAAATTTAATATTACAAATTTAATTGAATTGCAAATTAACTGATTATTTGCTTCTAGTTAAAAAATAACTGTTACTTTTAGAGCATTTTTTTTAAGGTCAAAATAACTCTTATTTCTGAACTATATATATTTTTTTTCTTAAAATTATACTTAAATCACTAAAAATTAGAGATAGCGAATTGATATTCAGCGGGAAAAACTATGAAAAGACGGTCATTTGACAACTTTTTTACTAATACGACATGATGAAAAATAAACTGCCAACAAACCAAGTATGAGACCTTACTTCATGGTTTAATTATAATTTTTCTACCAATTTGACCTTTCATCGTTAGTTATTGTTTCAATATATGTTAATACAAGTTTACTTCTATTCATTCAAATGTTGATACAAATTCATAGAGATGATCAGAATGTTTTTTGCTATTGTGTAAACATTCTGAACATATGTGAGAGGAACCCTTTTCGGAAATCACAATTAAGTTGTTCACTTTATGGTTTTATATTTTCGGTAGTTTAAATAAAATGGAACCACTCCCAATTCGCTAGCTCTAATTTTAAGGAAGTTATAACGTTTCGAGCTTTATTTTTGAGCCGAAAAAATTACGCTCAAAAATAAGATTTATTTTTAATTTATATTTTTTCTCTCAATAATAATTATAATTCGGTGATTTTTAATCTGTTTTCAAATAAGCAAGAGTTACGTCTTGACTAAAATCTTAATACCTTTTTTACTAATACCTTTTTTTTAAATTATAAAAATAAAAATCTATTCATGATTCCATTTGTTTTCATTTATTTATTTATTTTTTATTTAAGAGAATACGAACAAGTTTGTCAAAGATATGGATACAATTTTAGATATAACGAATATTTAAGTCTTAATTAGCTGTCAGAATTTTTAGTTTTCAGTTTTAAATTTAATTTAATTTAATTTTATTTTATTTTATGTAATACAAAATACCTTCTTGCATTCCTATTTCAATGATATAGTTCATTTTGCACATAGTTATATAAAATTATTATAATAAAAAATAATTTTGATAATATCAATATTATTTCGATTATAATTAATTTGTGATTACTTGTTATTTTTAAAATTTAATTTTACAGATTTAATTGAATTTGCAAGTTTAATTTTTAATTAATTTTTAACTTTTAATACTTTTATTTCTGTAGAAATTACTGAACACTAATATTTAAAACAGAACAATAATTTAATTTAGTTTCGAAAGAATTAATATGTATCAGGGATGTGTAACGGGTAATATAATGTGCAAATAGCAGTGTTGATCTGTAAATATTTTTTATTTAGTATTTTTTTAAAAATTATTTTCTGAATTTTATTATGTTTACGAGTTTTCATCGTTTTCTTTCATTGCCTTAAAAAAATAATAATAATGAAAAAATAGAAACTGGGTTAAATCTGTCACTCTTTATCTATTTCTCTTCATATATTAAATCTCTTAGACGTAAATATTTTACTTTTATAATATTAGTAGAATTGATTTTTCATCAAATCTTTAAACAGGTGTGTAAATATGACAACTCAAAATTTTTTGTTTGTTAGGAATGACCTTTTATCAGAGACAAATTGAAAAAAAAAAAAAAATATATATATATATATATATATATATATATATATATATATATATACATATATACATACATATGCATATACATATATTTTATGGAGCGCTTCTCCAATATCCTCTTTTTATTCCAAATGTTATTGCTTTATTACTTATTAGATTTTTATTTCAGTTCTCCAAGAGAATTTTCAGAATTATTTTTTAATGTAAACAAAACTAAAATATTTAAGAATTTTTAAACTTTTAACATCGTAAATGATCAATTAGGGTGAAGTTAGATTAATATATAAAGCATGAATTGATTTAAATAACATTTTCAAATATTTCAGAGAAGTTATTAGGTCTTGTAAAAGTTGATAATAGGGGAATGTGGTGGCTATGTTTACCTTTCGCATCTAATTAGATTTAAGACCTTTGCTGTCTCTTGTTTAAATAGGCACAAGTTCAGCTTGGCCTACACTTTTCTCTCAAAGATATTCACTTTTCATAACTTCGTCTAAAATACAGTTCAAAATCAAATATTTAAAAAATAATCCACTTGTTGGATATATCTATTTGAAAGTTTTAATACAATTTTTATTAGATAGTCTGTATTGAACAAGTAAGTATTGAACTTGCCACAGACCCTCAATTGGATGCAACCATTTTTTTATTTGCTTTCATACCGTTTTAAAATTATTTATTGTTATTTTGAAATATTAAATTTCATATTTTAGTTTGGATTTTTGTATTAAATAATTATAAGGTACTTCAAATTCACCACTATATTGCTTATTATAATATTGTAAATTTCTTAATTTACCGTATGAGGTAAATGTACCACTACTCCAGTACTGGCCACTTGGATAATTTAATTGTGGAAGTAAGGTAAATAGGCTTTGATTCAGCTTCAAACTTGGGGTTAAAATATCTGATACCATCTAGTTGTTTAAGTTGTTTATATCTGGTACCATCTAGTTGTTTAAGTGCTTTTATAAATATATGTTCGTATATTCTGAAGCTATAACTTTGACGCAACCTTCATTTTTTTTCTCTTTATTCTTTTTTTATGAGATTGGTATAAAAATGTGAAATAGATATGCTTTTTGGGATTTCGAAATAATTGCAATTGCTTAAGTATCTTTTTATTTGTTAAAAAAAAAAAAAAATTATATGCCATTGGTGTATGTTTAAATACTTATGTATCTTGGCAATATCTTGATTGTCTTATGGCGGCCACTAATGATCGCTCCAAGTGGAACAATGAAACAATGGATCGGAGAGACTGGAGTGCTTGAAGCGAAGAAAATTTCAATGTTTAGATTAATACAACTCTTAAGAATTAATGGGATGTAAATAACAAGAACAATTTTTATCATAATTATTATAGCACAGCCTAAAAATTGTGCAGTCCATCGTTCCACTCCATCAGTTTCCATACCCACGGTCGGTAGGAGTGATTGGATTTTGGCTTGACATGATGGAGTTTAGGACCGTTGGAATTCAAGCCGCACCGCATCACTCCAAAAAACCCATAGAGGATTTCACACTCACGATCGTTCCACGTTGCCTTTGGAGGGAATAAATAGTGGATTCCCACTTCCTTTTCCTTCAGGACATTTTCTATTATATCGTATACCTACTCTGGAAACCGTCGTGAAAAAAAAATTGCTTAGAGATACCAAACTAAAACTTTCTGATAGCTGCATAATATAAAACCGTATAAGAATAGTTTTTGTTGTTTAATTAGTGGTACCGTAAATGCAGGCTACTTTGGCCCACGCCACCTTCTTTGACCCAAAGTAAGACCCGCATTAGCGGTACATAATTTATCAAAACCTTTGGTTTTTTAAATGTGTGTATAAAGATTTAATTTGGTACTATCATCACCATCCTAAGATTATGTATTGTATGTCGAATACTAAACTTCATCTCCAAAGATTCTGAAAGCCGCTCTGTCACACTTACTTTTTTGGACTCAGAGCATAGATTTTATTTTTGAAATCCAAACGTTATACTTTCAATTATTTGCAGCAAATAATAATGTTTATTATAAACTATTTTTCTTGTCATATAATGTTATACTTTTAAAATAATCTTCTATCAGACTAATTTATCACATGCTTCTAAAAAGTCTTCTATTTTATATATTATTTTTAGTTGGTACAGACCGGATGTGACTTCAAAAGCATTTGATTTTAATTAATTAATAAATTTTAGTATGGGCAAATTTCTGCAATAAAATCATTATGATTGATGATTATTTACTAAGAAGAATATCAGAATATTACCTTAAGGAAGAACAAGCAGCATTCAGACCTGGATAACAAACCTAAGACAATATTTTCACAGTTCGATGCATAATCGATAAGTTTATGGAAAGGGACAAAAAGATTCATCTCACCTTCTTAGATCTCTCTGGGATATTTGGTTATGTACCCCGGGTGGAACTCAAACAAGCGCTACAAGACATAAGAGTTCCCATTAACCTAACTCAGGCAATCCTTAGCTTATACCAGAAAGTATACGGGATAGTAAATTGCAACAATTGTAATTAATCGGACCGATTTAAAGTGGAAACAGGAGTGATTCAAGGGGACAGTTTACGCCCATTATTGTTTATAGTATGAATGGATGGAATAATGGATAGAATAACAGATAGAAGGAAGTTAAACTTTTTAATGGCATTCTGATAATTGCTGAAAGCGGCAAAGCCTTGCAAGAAGCGCTACTAGCGTGGGAGGAAGCTCAGAGTCGAAAAGGATTACTATCAACCCGAACAAATTTAAATATATGGTTGTGTCCATAAGTCTAGGGAACAAGAAACGGTGATTTGTGGAGGCTTACATTTGGAACAGGCCGACGTTTACAATATTAGTAAAAGTCAGACGAGAAATCAAAATTAGTTATGATGGCAGGTTGAATTGCGAAATAAACCAGCGCATGAGGAAAGCTACGAATTTTTATTACCAACTCCGCAATGCCATAATCGGAAAAAGGTAAGTGGAGATGAAGACAAAGACGACAGTATATAAACAATCCTTTATTCTTACGTTGGCCTATGCATCTGAAAGCTGGCCGAGTATTAAAATATTTGAAAGCCGTATAAAAGCCACATAAGTGAAATTCCAGAGGAAAGCTTTCAGCAAGACAAGATTTGACCGACTGAGAAATCATAGAATTTGAGAAGAGACAGGGCAGGAACGGCTAATAGAAAACATCCATAAAAGAGAATTGATGGGGTTCGGCCACGTGCAAAGAATGCCGATCAATGGATTACCAAAAAATGTTTGGGAAGCTAAGTCAGAAGGAAAGCGACCTCGAGTACTACCGAGAAAGAAGTTGGAGGATCTTATATCTGATCTGGCAAGAAACAGAGGACTCGCTCCAAGTGAGGTTTAGAAGCTGGCTATAGAAAGAGAGGTGTTTAAGAATGGATAAAGGCTGCACCGACGCGGTAATATATAGGGCTGTATAAGGAAGACGAATAAGAAGATTAATTACTTGTAATCTATGTTCCTAGAGTTTAACAATTATAGATTGATTAGCTCATTTAAAACTATAACATAAAGAGGAAGATTCCAGAAAAATAAATAAAATCATTTGTCATATCAATAGTCAGTGTGAAACCACGTAAGTACAAAGCGTTTTGACATATTTTTGTATTATTATTGCCTAATTTTACGAACAACAATTTTTTCCTGTTGAAAGTAGTAACGTGAGCATAAAACATATTTATTTAAGTGTTCGCATATTTATGATTCTGACCTTATATTCAGTTTAGTCCTCAATTTTTCAAGAAAGTGTAATTCAAGGATAAAACTTAATAAACTTATTTTGATAAAATCAATTTTCTTTTTTCTTGATAAAGCCCGCTTTACTTTATTCGACCGTTGCCGTTTCATTCCTCATCTACCAATACAGTTCTCTCCTGTGAGAGGTCTCTTTGATATTCTTTAACTTCTTCCATATCCTGTCCTTCTTCCACCTTTTCTTCTTCTATTTGGGTCTCATGTATTTTTCTATATATGCTGTCTAGCTTGATCTCAGGAATTCTGTAATGCAGGTGGTGTTTCGCCTTTTATCTATATTTATGTTTACAACTCATTTCTTAGGACCTTTTCTTTGTTTCGAGGTTAATTCTCAAGATTCGCTTCAATAATACAAAATGAAGAAGAAGATGAAATCATGCGCGGCTTTTATTATGTTTTTAGACACTTCTCTTTATGTATATTATATTTTTATATTATTTGATATCAATAAAAAAAATTTCAACTGCTTTGCCTCTGTCTCTATAATGCTATTCAGTTAGATGATCACCCAGGTCTTTAAATAATTTCATCTTTTAGTAATTAATTCTCACAACCTGTGGCACATAGTGTTCTCTATTACTTTTTTTAATATTATGATTGTCTTTTCATCCTCGATTTCTATATTAATTCTCCTTACAGCGTATTAGAATGCTCTCAGATTTTATTATGCATTCATACCGTCTTACCAGACACCATGATACATTTTTATGGTTTGAAATGTTCCTGTTGGCTTGTAAGTCTCTATAAAAATCTTTAATAATCTAATTATTTTCAACACTTAATGTCTGAGAACTTATAGATGTGTGAGAGTTTTGTGGAGAAAACGGTCCTTGAAGGACAGAGCGAAGGAATTCCCGGTTCTCACGTAATCGCCCGTATGCCAAGCTAATTTCTATTCAACCGCAGATTCATTCTTAGCTTCGAATAAGAGCGTTAATTTCAAATATTTGGAATCTGGATGGTTGGAAGAATTTTGTATCTGTATCTTTAATTCCATTAGTAAACTAATAAATTGGATTATTTTCCTACCACTAAAATACAGTTTCGGCGGTTCTCTCAGTATAGCTAAACCAGCAATGTGTTCAAACAATAGCGAAAGTTATTCTAGTATCGCTGATTAGGGCTTCTTGATTGAATCTACTTGAGCTTCCCCAGACTCAAGAGTCAACTGTCTGTTTCAGCTCCTGTTAGTAAAAATGACATCACGATTATATATATTATAGTTTCCATCCGTTTTTATTATAACTATTTGAACCTGGTTACTACTGCATTTTCAATATTCAAAAAACGTCTGCCAAGTAGGTCAGAATCGCATCCTCACCATTTCTATAGGGTACATAAGTAAAACAAATGTTCAAGAGAAAACAAATTTAATGTTTTAATTCTTTACCTCATCATGTTTCGGAAAAATTACATACAAAGAAATAATATTTTGTGTATTGATAGTTGACAGTATGGTATATCAGGAAGGAGATGGTCCGGGTGGCGGTCAAGAATATAATAAAATAGTTGAAGCTATTTGTTTAATGCCGATGTTTCAACCCACATTGTAAGGTCTTCATCAAGGCTCTACAGGCTATGAAGGATAGGATACCATAAAGATTATAACTGGTCTTATCCTATCGTTCTCAGCCAATAGAGCCCTGATGAAGACCTACAATGCGGATCGAAACGTCTGCATCAAATAAATAATTTCAACTGTGTTATTATACTCTTGACCGCCGCCCGTACCACCTCCTTCATAGTATGTAAATAATAGTTCAAAATGTACATACCCGATCAAAAATCCGATTCAAAAAACGGATTCAAAACCCTCGACTTAGGGCCAAATTAAACACGCCATTTTCGAAGTATAGATGTGTATGTTTCTGAGGACATACATTTTTTTCAATTCCTGTGTGAATACCAGTTCCCTGTTCCCTCTTCCGGCAGTGAGGAAGCAAAATTTAAAGAAAAAAAATACTTACAAAGTATTATATCGTTACAAAATCTGAAAATTATACGTTCAGTACCATAGATCAATATTACAAATTAGTTTTTGAATGGCCTTATTTAATCCAAACCTCATTTACTGTATATCTATATTCCGCCTTGTATGAAGGAAGAACTTTATAGTATGCATCAAATTATACAGCTAGAAGTGTTAAAGTATCCAATGAGTACAGACAAAATATGCAGTTATGCTGTATGTAAAGTCAGAATAAAATATCATTAAAAAAAAAAAAATCTCTTCCAAAATTACAATAACTTACAAATTATTTCCTTATCTTGGATCGATGAAAAAAAAAGTAAACATTAGTATTTTTTTTGACATTGAAATATTATTATTAATTTATTTGAAAAATTTCTTTAATTTAATTAAATTTATTTATTTAAAATGTTTTGGCTTTTCAACCACCACGGTCATTTTTGACCTATATTACAGTTGGAAACTCAAAAGTTTACAATGTTGCAAAATAATTAAATTTTATAGAATAGTTTGGTTTGTTTTAAGAACTGTATGAAGTTATTTATACATTTGTCCTTTTGAAGTAATTCCTCCAAATTGCTTTTCGAGATATGTAGTTATCTACTATGAAGTTCGAAGGCGTAACACTCGGTGAGGATGTGAATGATTGTCAGTGGTATCCCACAGGTGACGCAATAAAGTTGTGGTCCTTTTCTCATCAAGTACTGGTGAGTGAGCCTAGTTTGTCCAATCCTCCAGTACCACTTTATATTTTATGTACAACTTATCTGGACTCATTCGGTGATCGTACGACTCCACGACTCTTAACTTATTATCTCTTTTGGAAGTCCAAATCGTTTGCCACACTTGCCCTATCTTCTCTTTGATTAGAGAGATAATTTCTTCGGGTTGGATGGTGATGATCAACGGCCACTGGAAGAGGGCTTTGATAGCTATACTATCTAACTATACTATACTATCTTTGATAGCTATACTATCTGCCATCTCGTTACTTCTGATACCGACATGGCTCGAGTATCAAACATTTCTGAAAAAACGGATTCTGCTTTGAAATGAGGACAAATTTTGAGTTAGAACAACTTGCAGCCCGACTTTTTTTTTTTTTTTAGATTCATGAAACAAAAATAAAGCATAAATGTTTTTTCTTATAGTAAAAAAATAATGTTTGATAGTAAAACAAAAGAAAAAAATTAAAAAGTATGAAATTTAATTACTATTTTCAATCATATCGACGTCGTTTTTTGAAAAAGGCTTAAAATCCAAAAATTCGAAATTTAGGTTTCAACTGATTATGGGTCGTAAACACCACCTCTATCGATTCCCGCTCACGATATACCGAAAAAAAAAAATTGGAAATGGTTTAAAAATCGAATATTGATGAGGTAAACATCAAATACTTACGACTCTCAGTCGCCACTCTGGCCTTAGCCAGTGCTGGAAGCCTTAAAAATATATTGTAATTATAAAGGTTTTGCCACGTTAATACTCTTACTGTATACAATAAAGAATAAAATTAAAAAAAAAAAATATATTGTTATTTGGGAAAAAAATCCTTTTTTTTGGGGGGGGGGAAAAAAATGTGTTTCCTATAAAGTTTGCTCAATTACGCCTTTTTCAAAAAACGGGTCGATATAAGCATTCAAATTATTTGACGAAGACTCTCCAATATTCATTTTAGTATACCTAGTTTAATATGAAATTTAAATTGAAGATCTAAATCCCAACACCAACTTAAAGTTATCCTAGCGGCCAGCTCAGGTGCATTATTTTTATGCTCCTAAGCTCTGGCCTGGCGCAGGAAATATTTCACAGCAAAATATTATTCACCAAAAATGACATGGTTTTTTTTTTTTCCTGTCTCTAGGTATTAACTTTTCTGAAATAAAAAAAAAGAATATAATTGAGAAAAAAATATGAAGAAATTTAATCACTGTTTTTTTTTTTAAATTTTTGAATTAAAGTTAATATCCGAGTGCTTTTATCGAAGTATTTATAATCATTAGACCGTATATGTATCTAAAGAAAAAAAAATGTAGATGTACTGATTCGGAAAAATACTTGGGAAGCTTGTAAGCATGTATACTTACCTAAACATGCGTTTAAATTTATGATTTCTATCATTTGCTTATTATTTTATCTTATACCTAATTAACGGCTTACCCTCATTTATGTTGCAACTCAACACAATTAAGATAGAGTTCTGACGCGAATTTTCGAAGATCCGAACAGATTTTGAGAGGTTCGTATCCGTTGTCTTTTGTACGTTGAGTTGGCTACTCGTATTCAATTCAAGTACACTGTTAGGTAGGGGCCGGTCAATGTCCTGAATTTTTAAACGGATCGTAGCCTTGACAAATGGCATGGAATATGCCCCTCGTAGTCCAGAAGTCGTGCTTGTTTCTTTTCCTCTAATTCCTTCATGTGTGCCATTCAACAACTTGAATTGTAAATCTCTTTTATCGATCACATTTTTTTGAGACTCCGTAAATCCACTGATTCATCGCCATTTATTCATTATTATTTATTTTACTATAAACAAAACTTTGTTCTACTGTTCACAATCTTAACGTCCGGAAAGCACTCCCTTATTAATTTATAAATTCTATTAGCACTTTGCTGTACGTTTTCGTCATTGGGTTTTATTGGGAGGAAATAGAATTAGTTATTTTCTAGCTCTGAAACATAATTAATAGTTTCTTGGTTGTTATAAAAATAATATGAAAACAAAAAAGGGATTTACAAAAGCTTCTGCTAAAGGCTTAAAATCCAAAACTATCCAAATGGATATCTGTGTTGTAAGTTTCGAAAAAGTGTCAACACAACAGATAAGTAAATAATTACTTTGTTTTTGGGAATAGTTTATGGAACATTTAGGTTGAAAAAAAATTATTTACATGTATTTTGAATTTCAAATATTTCATCGTACCTTTCTCAAATAACTTTTTCGAATCTGTGCATTTAACCAATAAGAACATTGAAAGAACTAAACAATTTAAATTCAATTTTAGATTTATATATGCATTGGCATCAATGGCTTAGCCAGAGGGTCCGGACCTCTCCCGAAATTTCAAAATACTTTTACTTATTCTTATCTACTAACAAAAATTGTATAAACCTAGTTGAATTTTATGTTGTAAATAATATATCTAGGCATAGAAAATATTATATAAAGAGAGGCGCTCCTTACATTCACATTGGAGGTGGGTTTCGTAAAGTAAATTCTTGGATGGACCCTCCCGAAATGAAATCTTGGCTAGGCTATGGCATACTTGCTTATTATTGGAGTAAATGAAAAATTTTAATTTTTCCTAAAATATGTAATTATTCTTATAAAAAATAAAATGTATTAATATCTGATTTGATTAATGGATGTATATAATAGAGGATAGGAATTTGATGTAATATAGTAGAATGGATAGATTAGTGGTTCCCAAAATGGGTGCCGTTTGTACGCCACAAGGTTGCCGCGAATTTTTTAAATAATAAATTAAATTAAAAATTAAAGTATTAAATTTAATATTATAAATATTTAAAAGAACTATAAAAAAAATATTATTGCTTCTTATTACGATTCTGTATTTTTCATGTTTCTATTTTATTCACTTATATGACTCATTATTTCATCTATGAAACAAAAAATAATTAATGCATAGAGGTGCCGTGAATTTAGTTTGATGACTTCAGTGGTCTACCAGCCAAAAATGTTTGATAATCAATGAGATATATTATGGATAACCGTAACTAAATGGAGATTTTTAGTTTTGATAATATATAAAAACAACAGTAATAAAATATGTTAATTTTGACTGTCTGGTCTGTGAGTGCTACCTGGAAGATATATCGCTGAATCCCATCGTTGCACAGTGTCACGAGCATAAGGGTCATTCTCCAAATTAGGTGCTATTTTGTTATCAAACTTTTTCGAAAATCAAAATCCAATGTTTTAATTATTTGAATTTGTATTGCCTTCGGAAAATGCTCCTTGAAAACTTTCTGAATAAACTTAATATCGGAGTTTTGATTATACCGATTTTTTTAATCGAAGACTGAAAAAGTCTTATTCTAGAGAGTGGTATATACGACTGCATGAATATTGTTTAAAAATCATCGGCCATATCTTAGGTTCAGTATAGAAATGAAAACGTCAGTGGTAATTCTGATTTTCAAGGACTTTTATTTTTTTTTTTCTTGCTCGAATATGAAGCTTCCTTACCTTTAGTAGTTAGGTAGCAAAAATAAATTTTGTCTGATTTTAATGGTAAATAATGAAAGAAAAATAACCAGTTGTCCCTCCATTGCTGTCATGGTCACTCCCTCACTTGGTATTGATTGATATTCGAAATTGTTCTTGTATGGTGTTCCCTGAAATACTTCTTCTGCTGACGCTCCAATAGGTTTTATTAAAAAGGAAATAACGTCAGGTCCGTTTGCTAACAATTTATGCAATGAGACTAGCATGTAATACCAATATTAATGCTTCAAATATAAATCTTTGGTTTCACCAATTAAAGCAGTGAATTTTGGGATCTTAATTGCTTTAAGGATTTGAAATTGCTTTCAAAATTGTGCCCAAATTAATAATTAATGAATTTTCCACCTCTGTAATTTTGTTGCTTACTTGCGGATTAAAAAAAAAAAACCTTTCTTGCGGTATTACCGTCATTAGAGCCGAAGCCAGGTTTTGGTATATCGATTAATAATCCCATTTTCTCTTTGAATGCAAGCTGAATTCTCTTTTTGTTTTCCCCGAAATACTTTTGTGCATCTCCTCTGACAGGACACGCTTGTAGTGGAAGCCTGAAAGCGATGTGAAGTAAACATTCAAATGATCTTATCCAGCAATGTAGAATAGACAGGCCATGTATATAAAATTCTGTTTCAGGTGGCAAATTATCGACTAACTCTTTATTCATAACCTAAGCTTATGAATAAAGAGTTAATAGCTCCAAAAACGTAAAGTGTTTGTTTAAAATTTGTGACACCACAACACTATTTTCCAAGTACCACTGTCGACTTGCATTTCACTTGGTATCAAATTTGCAATAAATTGTTCCATTTTGCCACGCTCAGATTCAATTAATAAAGACTGCTTAGCAAAAATGAATTTTTGCTGACGACAAAATAGCGTAGATGGTGGAGTTTTTTCCCACAAAACTTTGTAATTTTCATCAATAAAAACAAAAAGTGATCGGTTTTCAAATCTAAAAGTACAAAATCAAAGTGAAGAGGCAGTGAGGAGCAGATAAACTAATATCATAATAAAATTAATAAAATGATGTAATTTTGATTAAACTATTAAAAAAAAATTAAGATTTTTCCTTAATCATTTCCAAAGTTGAACAATCGCCAAAAAAATCTTATTAGATTCATTGATCAGATGAACAATTCACACATGACTGAAACTTTGAGTTTGTCAAAAGAGAAATGGAAATGTTTGGATAACATGTTCCTAATTGGACAATTAAATATTTACAAAGTACACCCGTTTTTATCTTCGGTATTTGTATCAACGTTTCAATTTAATCCTTACCTTTAAACCTTTGTTTTTATTTTGAAATTATAATTTTTTTATTTTGTTCGAAGGCTCTTTTTCTTACCCATCTAATAAATTTTTTCTTACTTAATTTTTTTTTATTTTTGAAAACAGTTCGTGACACTGTGCGTCACCCTCAGTCCTATGCATCTTGTCGCACAATAGCCGAATAAACATTTTTTAGTACAACCGCCGTTGATAGGCAGTAATTTATAATTTTTTAAATAAAATAAAGAATTAAAAGGAGTTAGAATTGAGGGGGTGAGAAGCCTACAGATACAAGTGATAATTTAATAATTTTGTGTTAACGCAATTTTAAAGTTAATACATTTTGATAAAACCTAAAACGTTTAAATTTGTATCATACCTATTATTATGGTTCTAGTGTATACCAATTGAATATTGAGCTTTTGAAAAACATTCCACATGCATTTACTATCAATAACCGCTCTTAATTCTATCTGTGAAAAAAATGACTTGCACCTCTTTGCTTCTCACACCCTCAAAGATGATGTTTGAAGATTAATTATAGTTTTATTTAACCCTTAAAAATAAAATGAAATGTACAGTAGTAAGAAAGTACGAATAAAATAAATATTTATAAATTAACATTAATTTAAAAAAAATATATATAAATCATTTCAAATTAAAAAAAAAAAAATCAAAATCCTGAATTTCATTAAACTGTTAAAAAAAGTATAATTTTCCTATTCCATGTTTCCTAAAAGATATGCTATTATAAAACAAAATTAATCCTTTGAGGAATATAATCGAACTAATAATTCTATTTTATATGAAACAAAAAGTAAATCACCAGTTGAACTTGAACTGGGCTCTTATTATTTTAATATAGAAAACTTATCTCTGAGCAAGTGATATTTTTACATGGGATATATGTGACTGAAACTCAGCTGTTTCCTATAACTTTGGAGCTGGTGAGACCGCTGGTCGAATATGTACTTCAGAATCAGAATATGAAAAAGAAGAAAAAAAGAACAGCAATGCCTCCCACCTGTCTCTAAATACGTAGAGGAAAATATACATGTTGGACTTAGGTCAGTATATCCGGGCTTAGATGAAACGAGCTATGGAAATCATGCCGGAATATTCCTAGTTCTCAACGAATCCTCCCTTCGGATTGATTGTTGTTAGCAGAGTCTGATATGGACCTGTCTCAAAAAGGAATGTGAAAGTTACCAAACTGAACATAGCTTAGTCCTGACTTACTTCAAATTCCTCGATTAATAACTAGTTTAAAAGACTATTAATAAACAGCTTGCATTCAATATTAAATGTAATACGGCTTATAACCTCGTCTGATAATTACCACGTATTTGTGTGAATCCATGATACGTGTAAGCAATAAGTACAAAAGAGATATGAACTGTTTTTATTGTAAAATAGTTCACTCCGTCTCAAATAAGAACAATAAGCAATAGTGCTAATGGGACATATTTACAGGTAATATAAATTAACTAAATAATAGCGAAAAAAAAATGAATATAGAAAGAAAATTAAAATTCAAGTTAAAATAACATAATAAAAAACTTCTGCTAGTAACTACTGACTAGTATTAGTAACCAGTGAAAGCTAAATTAGAGCCCTATAGCTGCAGACGCCAGGAATTGTTCGGAGAATCTGGCCATCCCTAGTACTACAATATACATTTACAAAAGTAATGAGGTCAAAATAAAAAAATAATTCAAATTTTAAAAACATTGTGTTGTCTCTTGTACATTGTATTATAGAATTTCTGATTACACATTATTTTCCATGTATTAATTGATTTATCATTTTTTTTATATTCTGAGGAACTGTATAGGTACTATAGTTTATGACTAGTACCACTGCATTTACAACCGTTTGACTCATTACTTTGTTTAGTTCTGTGATTCAGATTAGAAGGCTACTTCTTTTTTTTATTTTCGGAATCAAAAATATTTCACTCTTTACTGTTTTTTGAACCCTTTCGTTTCCAAATGGATACTGAAGCTGTAGCTATGTTTTTATATTTTTGTTGTTGTAAACTTTTTTCAAGTCTTTGATTTGTGGGCTTCCTCTAAACTAAGGCAAGTGTTTTTGTCTCACTTTCCGCTGGGATAACCCATATTGGGAATATAGGATTCCGAATTCAAACTCTTGATCTTTATGCTAATACTCCCTTGCTCTAGCCATATAGTTCCATCGACCCCTACTTTCAAAGTGAGACTAGAAATTTACATTTTTATTGATATTTTGGCAATATTTGGCAATTATAAATCTAATAAATACATAATTTTTTTAAAGATTTAATTTTATAATTAACTTAAAGATACTCTGTGTTTGGAATATTGAATTAAAAAAAGTTTGGAGACCTATGTATGCTCTATCCCTCAGTTACCCTTTTAACGCCGGACGGAAAAGTGTTTTTCGAGCCTACAACAGATGATACATTGTATGTGATACATGATATATAGTGTACAGTGTATGTGATGACATCTTAATATTGGCATTTTGAAATAACTCTATCTCAAAATAAATTAATATAAATAAATACAACATAAAGCGATTCTTTCGGTTGGCACCAAAAGCGTTTCGAGTGTGGGAGACCAGTTATTGACTGGTATGGTCTCAGCCTGTGAACCTTGACTTCCCTTTTACGTCTGCCTATCTTCCGCCTGGGCGTATATATTGGATTTCCTGCTTGAAATTATTTCCATCTGCTACCACTTTCACTTCATTTATAACTTATATGTGTACATACATACTTTCATTCCCTATTCTATTTCTTCCTAGTATCCTTCGGAAGACTTTTCTTTCAATGATATGAAGCTGTTCACTGTTCTTCAAAAGGGTCCAGGTCTCAGACTCATGTGTCTTCGTTTGCCTGGAGAGATAACCATCTTTAGCAACCGCTCACTATGAAATCCAAAGAAACACCGGTTAGCCAAAATTATTCTATTGTTGATTTCCATTTCAACTGCGCTGTTCTGTGTTACAATCGAACCCAGATAAGCATATACTTTTTGAAACTTATATGAACCGATGGTCACCTTTTCTCTTTCCACTGACGCTTTTCCAGATACCATGTGCTCGGTTTTCAAGCTATTCACCTCTAATCCTAGTCGCTTTGCTGGTCCAACCAAGGCTAGAAATGCTTCCGTCACTGCTGCTAGTGATTTGCTGACAATATCTATGTCGTCAACATAGGCTATAAACTAGTAGAGGTGGTAGGCGTAGGGAAGTGGCGACCCCATCCTCCGGTCATTGTACCGCACTCAGCTACAGGCCCTCCAGGTTGGGAAGATAGTATCCTAACAAACATACAGTGCAGAAAATCAGCACACTCTAAACAAGGCCATGTACAGTACACACCCTAGGGTTACCTTCCCTAGATAGCCGCCCCGGATGCATGCACAGAGATGGCAGTCCCATTAGTAGGCCAGTGTACGCAGTGATGGTTGATAGCCCCACTACCTGAAAACATTTCATATTGTGAAACCTCAAACGGCCTAGATTAGTAGATTAGCCAAATATGGGAACGACCCGACAACGCCAATAGGAATCTTAACTTAGGACAATGGAATGTGTTATCCCTGCTCCAACTTCGAGCTCTCAAATAGCTCCTAGACCAAATCAACAGATATGTAAGAAACATAGCCGCCATTCATGATGTCCGCTGGACTGATAAACGTATATTAAAAATAAAATAAAACATCACTCGATGCATTCCCTACAGCTGCAGCGAAAGGTACCAATGTACCACTAGATAGGCTTGATGGACCAGGTTGGGTGTTATCCTCATTGAAATAGACTGGCAGGAAATAATAATAACAGTCTCTCATTGTTAGTAATAATAAAAATTGATAAATATAAACCATGAAAGAATTTGATAATTAACTAAAGGAAAAAAGAAGAAATATATTCACAGGTTGGTAACAAAATTCCGGAAATAAGAGCAGTAATATAATAAATGTATAATATGTCGTTGGAACACTAAATATTATAGAATAATTAATATCTAATATTTATATTCGTAGTAGTTCATGCAGAGTGATGAAAAAAGAATAAACTTAATTGATTGGTATATTTAATAATTGCTACTTTTATATTACTTAATGGGAACTAAACGGAATTTCCATTTAAAATTTATTTTCAGCTTGACTAATCAAAAATATATAGAGCACAGAATTGCCTTATTGAAATAGTTAAAAAACTATTTTATTGTACTTTTGTGGAAGATGAGTACTTTTGCTGAAAATATTTGAATTCACGTTTATGTGAATTATTTAAAAAGGGGACAATTATTAAAGTGTTTAGTGAAACTGTGTAATGTGCGCACTGTACCAGATTTTTTATGTACATTCATTATACACTACAAATGCCATTTATAATGTTCTTTCTGATTCCTATTCGTTTTCGTTTTTTTTTTTTTTTTTACCAATACTTAATAATATTCGGCCTAATATTTTTTTTTATATCTATGCCATCCATCTAAAACACCATTATACGTCAAAACTGAACACTACATACGAATACCTACTACGCAATCAAATACAAACTACCACCCGTATTTAGACGATTTTACTACAATTTAAAGACCACTTTCAATTGAAAAATTAGGTACCATTGTATTATATTCTCCTTCAAGACTGATATGCCGAATGGTTACATATATGTATACATCGCAATCGGTGTTTTTTTTTACCTAATGGCTTGTATGAATTTGTAAACACATAGATAGAAAAAAAAATGTATCAAAATAATAATCCGGATAAATACTATAGTTAGTTTAAAAAAAATCATTTGCATATCGTTTACCGAAATTGACGATCACCTGTATGCAGCTTGATTAATTTTACACCACTAATCTGCGTTCTGTTTAGAATTGTACTTGTATATACTGTATTAATTATTTATGCGTTTTTAAATGGTATTTGAATTTCGAAGCCTTTAGGAAAAATGAGCAACTGGTCGTAATGGTTAATCCAATTATTAATTAGCAATTCTGCTGCAATCTTAATTCTGATATATATATATTTTTTTTTTATTTTAATTTATATGCATTTAAATAAATAATAGTTAATTTAATCAATTTAAGCACCGTGTTCACTCAAAATAACAATAATGTTATTACCTTTATATTAATTTTTTTATTTTAAACTTTTTCCTTAATATATTTTTGTCTAATTTTTTTTTTTTAAAACACCATTTCTTATGATAATTTTTATACTTGAGATTCCAGAATGTTTAAATAACAGACAAACAGATTTTTATTAGATCTGTTGGATTTATTTATCAAATATAAATTGAGCTCGAATTAAAAAATAACACGGTGCAAATTATTTGGTTTATTGTTTCTGAATTATTTAGATTGAATTTTGTTTTCTATGAAACCTCTAATCAGCTGCCAATTTGATACGAAACGGCGGATGGTGATGTCGAATTCCGAGAATCATCCGTAGAATAATATTACAAGAAAATTAATGAAATAGATTGTGGTCATCAAAACATGTTTTAATTTTAAGTAGGATTCAAAATCAATAATGAAGATGTAAGAAAAAGGTTATTTATGGTTTTAATATTCGCAAACGGATTATATTTTAGTATTTTTTTCTTTCTCTGTCGTGAATAGCGTGGGTAGTGTATAAAAGTTATAAGTGTTAGCTAATATTTCTTTTTTTAAAAATATATAACAATAAATTTGAATTTATTTAGAGTGACACTTCAGGAAGATATACCTCTTGCATCAGGTGATGATGGGCCAAACGGTAGAGAAGGAAGTAATAATGATATGAAATCAATCAGAAAAACATGTGCAATGCGTTGAAATGAAACAGAAAAAAAAAGAAGAAGGAAATTAGATTAAGACAAAACCATTTCTGATACATCCTTCATCCGTTTTCAGCCAAGAAATTTGTCATGAATTTCAAGAAGCAATTAAACATATACTGTCCTCTCATTAAAAAAATATTTAATATTGAACAATAAGTAGGCATACCATCCACTTGTTTTCTAACTTGTTTAATTAACAGTATAATTATTAAAGGTTAAAAATCACCTCAAGAAAATAGATTTTTCATTTTTGTCCGCACTGTATTGCGGCTTAGCTAAATTACTGATTCCAGATGCCTTCTCAGTGATAAGTAGATGATTATTTAAATTAAATTATTTAAAGAAATATTGCCATAATTAACTGCATGTATCAAGCTGCTTTCTAGTGTTTGAGATATCTTCTGCTTGGATAGTTCCCTTAGGTTATTTATAAAGCTGATTTGTATTGTTTTCACCAAAACTCGTCGTCAACCCAAAAAGCCCCTCTACCGAAGTTACGTGAAACCTTGCCAACTAGAACAGATAGGATAAACTGGTTTTGCTGCAATGCGGCTATATAACATATGAGACATATATTTTCAAAGTGAACCCTAGACGATTTTTTGTTTGTAAATCGCGGCCTATTTAAAATGTAAATGCTGTTTAATTAATATTAATATAATAAACGATTTTTGGAAATGTGTGATAGAAATGAAGAGTTTTCTATTATATTAAAAAAAAAAATTGATTATCATGATTGGAATAGAAAATATAGTTTTTTTTCGGTACCTAAAAAAACTATGATTAGGTTACTTCACTTTGGAAAGAATCGACACATATAATTTTTATCGTTTTATAACTTTAACATAAAAACATTACTTGGTCCAATCGTAATACGTAGGGGAGACCCTATCCATTTACAGAGCAAGATGGATACCACAGAATCTTAAATATAAAAAAAAAAATAGTTACACATGCCTACAACCACTCTTTCAAATAAAAATTTACTCACCAGTCAGAAGAACGACGAAACGACGATTTTTTTATGGCGCTTTCAAACAGACTGAAGTTATGGTGCACCTTTACATACACTCTATACTAGCAAGATGACAGCGATATATTCTATTCTAGCCCTATGGAGGACGGAGATAAAAGCTGTGTGTCCCTTATACCAAATAACCTCGGTCTCCCCTAGTTTTAAATTTAGTTTAAAACAATCATTGCATTTAGCTTTATATAGGATTGCTAGAATGCAGAACAAAATCAACAAGTGTGAAGTAAATATAAAATACTTTATTTGGACACTCTTGGTTTCATTTTTAGTCGATATGATCTTTCGGTCAAAAGAATGTCAAATTTACTTTTACATGTGATTTAATCTTGTAAATCTCAATTTAACGCTTTTTAAAAACTACTTCCCAAATTTACATCATATTCTGATTTGCACTTTTAGAGGAAATTCTGGGTTTTTGGTGACAATTTTTGCAGCCAAACATGAAAATTGTTGAAAAATATTTTTTAATTAAAAAAAAAATACATGAATGTTATTAATTTTTTTATTTATTTAACGACTTTTCCTATCGAAATTGACGTATTTCAATGTTATGAGTCTAGAAATCTGGAAATTATTTATTTAATTAATAAAACATGCAAAGAAAAAAATAGAGTAAATTTAAAAAAAAATACATAAAATGTGCAATAGTTTAGTTGAACAATGTACGTTTGGAAGTAGAAATAGGAATGCGACAAAGACTACATATCAGCATTTTTTAAAAATAACTTTTCCATACTGAATGTACGTATTTTGAAACGTAAAATCCCAAATTTTGAGGAAAGGAGTTAATTTTTTTTTCATGGTTGATTACAATTGCCCGTTATTGAAAATAGTACCAAATACAGTTGCTTTATTTTTTCAAAAGTATAAAATACTAATTTTTTGAGCATTTTATATATCAATTCGCGTATAATATATTCTATATCGCGTATAACTATATTCAATCGTACGATTAAATATTCAGATATATCGAAAAAAATAAATAAATTAGTGTGATTACTTGTGGACTAAAAATGTATAAATATTCTGCAAAACTATTTTCAGGCTATTCAGTCACCGAATCAGAAGTGTTCTAATAAAATAAAATGGCCAGTTTTATAAAAACATTTAGCGTTAATCTAAGTATTAAAATAATAAAAAAATAAAAATATATAGGCTTTATTAATAAAATTCATCCTTCTGATGCTAGAATTGAAAGCTTATAGGATTTTCAATAGCATATTATCATAATTATTTTTTTAAATTATTATAATTTTTCATAAAAAAAACAAAAAACATTCCAACAGCAGAAACAGCTTCGTCGCTGTTTATTATACCAACCTGGCATATCCTGTAATACATTTCTCTTTACCGAATTCTTATTTGTTATTCATTCCATACCAAGTTCAGGTCCATCCTGATATATTTTTAACAATTCCTTTTCTGAAGATTTGCGGTTGTTGCTAAAATTTTAAACTTGCTTTGGCCTGAGTACTAAGTTGGAGTGAAGTCACATTGAATATTTCATGAAATTCAGCCCTCTCGCCTTAGGAGTCAATTTTAGGGACATGCTTCTAAGATCTATGGAATTTATTTTTCTTCCATTAGAAAGTTTAGAGAATGTTAAAAAATACAAAGTAGGTACCTAGATATATTATCGCGTTAATTTGTTCGTAATAGATAATTTTCAATTGCCTGAAAAGTATTTTTTCAAATATAAACTTCTTTATGGTGTAATGTGGGTTGTTGTAATCTATGACGTACTTATTATTAGACATTGTAATGTGGGGTCTATGCCCTGAGATCCCTGTAGATTTTTTCACAAATTTATTTTATTTCTTGAACCAAGACCAATCAGATTTCTTCACATAGATAAACTTCATTGTTACGATGGAACGGCGCCATTGTGGCAATTCAAATATACACATATAGCCAGTTTAACTGCATTCCCTATTTTAAGCATCGGTGGATATCTTCACAGTTGGCTCTGCATTCAAAAGGAATCGATGTTCATTTTTGGAAGGCAGCCAGCACTATTTTGGCGGTGACGGGAAAGCTAATTTATTGGAAAATGAATAAAAACCATTGAAAAACTTCCTAATGGCTTTCCAATAGATCCATTTCTTTTCCCCCTTTGCAGAATTATTTTTTTTTTTTAAGATTGATTTGTATAGTGATTGTTTTCTATTTTTCCATCTGTTTCAGTTAAGCTAATCTTAATTAAGCTAAGTATTTCAAGCAGTTGTTTAACAGTTTTCTATTGTTGATAAGTTGGTTATCTATGTTATCTCCCTTATATACTTTATGAAACCTCATTTTGCTCGCACTTCAGTTTTTAGAAAAAGAAATAAAAATACAATTCGACAGTATACCTGCAAAACCTCGTAAATAAATAGGAACTTATGAAGTTTTCAGTTTTACTGTCAAATTATTTTCTATTGATATATTCATTTACACCTTTTGATACCGTTAACCACTAAATTAGGTTTTTATTAGGTTCATCATTCTCTAATAAATTACAATTGTTTAATGGCTTTGATAATTTTTTTTCAATTGTTGCTTGGGATTGACTTAAATGATGATTTAACAAAATATCTGATTATTAAAGTGGAAAATTATTAGAAAGTATTCTACTGGGAGCTTCATGATGCCATTATTATATTCTTAAGTTGATTTAAACAAAATAAATTCATTAAAAATTATTCTGATTTTTTTTAATATACATTTTAAACAATTTTCAATATTATAAATATTCTATTATAATTAAATTAACCATCAATCAAAAATAACGTATTAGATTGTATGACTTGTTTCCTATTTATGTTTATATTGACGACATTATTTGTTATTGAACAGTTGTTTTTATAAATAACCAGAAGCATCAAGGATGCAACCTTCAACTGACGTGGAGAGAATCCCATACGTGTCTCCTAGATTTTGATGAAATTTTGTTTGGTGAATCCAGGCCTTGAAATATTTGATTGTGTAGGAGATTAGGGGCTACCACGCTCTAGGAGCCCCAGAAAAGAATCCGGAAGTTTGCATGTTCAAAACACATTTTATTTTTTATCTCTGGTTTTGATGAAGGTAGAAGAACGCCTTTCGATCCAAAATGCCACTGCTGCTAAGCGAAATAATAAAAAAATTAGGCAACATAATATTCTTATACTTGGTAAGAAAACTAAAAACATCAAAAATGGCCTCAAAATAGTGAATGTTTGGAGTTGTTCAAATTTGAAGATCAAAAAATTTTTTTTGTTAAAAAACAGCTAACCAAAGGGGCTCATTTTGAATGTTTTCAAAATAATTTTACATATTTCTCTTGCTTCACATGCGTAATACAGGAGCTTAAATGTTTGCACTAATTTACTCCATAATGTAAGGTGTTTAAAAAACAATTGGACATTTTCTTGGATCAGTAAAAATACGTTTTTGAAAAGAAAAAAAAACCACAGCCTCGATTTTGTTGTTTCAAAACAGGCTATTATAAATAAAGGAACATTATGTTTAACTAGAAATTACGTAAATAATTTTTGAAATTTCATTGTTATTTGAAATATAAAATGAACTGTTCTGCTATTTCCATTAAATAATTACATATGTATGTATCACATTTCAGCATTTAGATTGTAATATTTATTATTTGATCAAAATTAAATCTTTACTATATTCCCTAGTTTGGACATTAAATAAATTGTAAGTCAATAATTTTTCTTTTTTTCTCCTCTCTTCAAGTATCAAAAGTTCTTAAGAATTTTATTTTTAGTATGAAATTTTTCAAAATTATTTGGTGAATAAAACAAATATACAAAATTTATTTTCGTACCGCAATTTTGTTATGAAAAATCGGTCTAAAAATTAAAAACGGAGGTTGTGGTTCTACAAAACGTATTTTTACTGATTCTAGAAAATGTCCACTTTTTTTTAAAACACCTTTCATTAATTGATCCAAAATTTCAATCTCTTGCACAATATTTGTGAAAAAGGAATGAAATATTTATTATGAAATATGTAAATCTATTTTGAAAAAAACTCAAAGGGTAATCACTTTAGTTACCTGTTTTTTAGCCTTAGTTATCACCTTAGTTATCTGTTTTTTAGCAGAGTATTTATTTTTTAATTTTCATATAAATTAGAAATATCCTGTTTTTGGGGTGAAAAATCCAAATTTGTTCTTAGCTTTTGAGAAAACTAACGTTTTCTCCCACAACAATCATTATTTTGAAGGCTTTTTTGATGTTTATATCTTAGTATTCTTACCACGTATAATACGTGAATATTTTGATACCTAATTTTTATTTATTATTATTTCGCTTAGTAATAAGGATTGGTACTAAACACATTCTCCTATCTTCATCAGTACCAAAGATACAAAACAAAACGTGTTTTGCACAAACAAAGTTCCGTATTTTTTTTCCGGGGCTCCTGGGACCCGTTGGCCTCCAATCTTCTACACAGTCAAATATTTTAAAGCCTAGATTCAACAAAAAAAGTTACATCAAAATCTAGGTGATAAATATGCGATCCTTTCCTTTTGAAATATTAGATTTATTAGGTGTGTTCGAAGAAAATCTATTAGTCCATATGAGGTTTGCGGTATTCTATTCCTTAATTATGAATTACAATAACATAAGTTGTTTTTGTAAAATCTATTTTTAGTTCTGTCTCTCATAATCGATTTATTGTTTTGTATGTTTCTTTCGGTCCACTTTCAGTCCCAAGTCCTTCGAACAATAATCAATGCTCCATACTATGTAACCAACAATACCCTACATCAGGGCCTTAACATTCCTTTTGTTTTAGACCTTATTCCATCCAAATTCTCCAAATTTCACCAGAACCTAACTCGTCATCCTAATCCTTTAGCACAATCACTATCCAGCTCCATCCATCTCTACATGCCTTCTCGAAAGTTGAAACGGCTCCCCGTTGTAATTATGGATATTGGAGTTCTGGCAATGGCCAGATTCTCCAATTAAGTTCTGTATGTCTGTGGCTAAAGCGCCTTCGCTCAGTCTCCACTGACTCAATGCGTGTCGCGATTGAATGAGAAGCGGTGGGATATCCTGGTGTCATGCTTTTCCATCCTTAAGTGGGGAGATAATCCTGGCTCGGGGTTTCACAGGCCGATTGTAAATATTGTATACAAGTATGCCTGCGTTTAAGATGTTATGTTTATTTTATTTTATGTAAGTTTTTTTTTATGTTCAGATTATTTTTATTTTGCTATTATTTAATTTTTTTTTTTTTTTTTAATTTTCTGTAAATATGGTGTGAATGAACTCTTCGATCTCTATTGCCATTCTCCTTGCTGATATAGAATGTATTATCAATAAATAAAAGAGTTGTATTTATATTAGTTATTTATGTTAAGATGTCTATATATATCGATTGAGGGTAATTTTATAATTTAATGGCATCATATTGCTTCCAATTTCTGGAATCAAGTGATATTGAGATCATCTTTAGTATACCTTCTTCAGTATACCAAAGTACTTACAACTTTATATATATTTTTAAAAATTAATAATGTTAATATTTTGCTTTCCTATTTACTAATGCTTAAAATTAGATAGACTTAGAAAAAAAAATTGTGATGAATAACTTCATAACTTATTGAAATTTTCGTTTTCAAATTATTATATTATCTTTGTTGGCCATTCGTGTAAACGAGTTTTTAGTTTTTTCTTTGCCATAGACAGCATAGATAAATTGTTTGTGAACTATTTCTTTCTTTCTTTTTTTTGGAAGTTATGGTTTCTTATCTATAGTTTACAGAAGCCACAAAAATTAAAAAAAATAATTCAAATTAGGGAGTGGTGGGGTACTAGACTTCTGGTTCGAGTCGTGGTATGGCAGGTAATTTTGTTTACTACCTTATTTTTATTTTTTATTCTATTTTCTTCTTCGACTCTGGGGTCGGAAATCCCTCCTGGGATATACCTAGCCCAATATAGAATATTGTGGATAACTGGCCTTTCATTGGGTTGGTGTATAACGTTGCGGTTGAGCGTGGGTATTGGCATCACCTCCGTGTATAATCGTTGTTCAAAAACAGTACGTGCTCCCCTTCAAGAGTTGTCGTGGTACAGATTTAGTTTTATTTTAGAATTTATTTTATTATTCAATCAGCAACTCTATCTATAATCATCCACCATTCCTCAGACAATAGATATAACGACATACAAAATATGTGTACGAAATTTGGCGTGATTGATGTACTGAATAATGAAAGTTCAGAGTTTGTGAAAGGGAAGGAGAGGAAGGAAAGAGGAGGGGGATGCAGTAAGTCCCTTATCGAGATCCTTTTGAGTTTTCGCTTGGGGTTTTGAAGAATTTCTGTTATAAACTTGTCCTGTGTTGGTGGTTCGTTGGAATGTACTGCTATTTGGTCGCTAAGGAGTGTTGCACATCTCTGAATGATTCTTTCCGTTTCCTTGAGAGGATAGATTAAATATAATCTATCCTGCCAAGGATAGATAAGGTATGTCTGGATTATAGATAATTGCGGTCAATCACTGATAAAAGAATTTAACGTCAAGTTTTCTGTCACTAACCTTAGGTTATTGTTGAGTGCAAGAGATCAAATTTTACATTTAGGTAGATTTTTTGGATGGGTTGATTGCAATCACTTTTGATTTAAAAAATAAGCTTACATAAGGAACTCAAAGCTTAAATAAGGAACCCAAATATTGTTTGTCCCCCTCATATTTTATGATGCGATGTAGAAAGGTTCAAAGAAATTGGTGGAGTTCAAATTGGTTTATTATTTACAATGATTTGAGAAAAGGTACTTTAATTTTCCAAATTTTCTTCTTTATGATTCCCGATATGGGTTATATGATTGCTAAAAGGGGTATTAAAAACCATTTAAATAGTAAATGACTTTTTTTCACGAATCTTAAGTTAAGATGATGCTTAAGTTTTTCCCTTCATCGGTTTTATCTCTCCCCACTCGTAACCCTAACCCGATACCATTTTAGGGTATAAAGAACTTGGTATATTTTTCGTTAGTTAGTTTCTGTATTTATTCAATTGTTCATTAATTGGCTGACCTGATAAACTCTAATTAAATAAAATGTATCATGTTTTTTAAGAGGATTGAGATATCATTTGATTGTTAACAGGTGTACCTATTACCTATTTATATATTTTTTCTCTGGAAGTAAAAAATAAAGTGAATAAACATCATAGAATATAAATTCAAAATGAGTTTGTAGTCAATTATTTTCAATTTTCAACGTAACATGTAATTATCGTGTAGGACCCTTGAACTGTAGAATGTAGAAGAGAATAACTACGTTTGATGAGGTTCGTGGTAAATGAAAATAGGAGAGGAAATTTCTCTCTGAAGGAAAAGAGAAATTTACAGATAAAACGCATGTACCTATATAAAAATTGGAATTATTCCATAATTCTATTCTCTGGCTGAGAAATAGATGTATGAACATCCAATCAGCCGTTGTTATAGGACGAAAGAGCTAATGGTAGATAATACCGGGTTCCGAGTATCAGCCTGTGGCGACCTGTGCCTTTGGTGCCAAATCACAAAAGAATCGGTCCAGTAGTAATGCAGAAAAGCGCGGACGACATTCCGTGGACGGACGGATTTTTAAAATTAAATTTACGTGTTCTACGTACTTTGCAACGTAAAAACCTCAAATTTTGAAGAAATTTTGGAAATCTTGGTCGATTACAAAGGTTCATCTTGAAAATTAGAAACAAAAATGTTAAATTTTACTCCTCTCATGTGCTATAATCCATCTTTCAGGACTCTTGTCACAAACACAATTGAACAAGATTGACAAGCACATGAACTAGATAAATCAGTGATAGTAAACCGATATCAACGTATAAATAAATAAAATACAAAAAAAAATTGTTCTTATTAACAGTACAAATAAAAATTATATTAAATTCAAATAAATTCTTTTTTTATTGTAATTGAATTCCGAAAGTAAAAATGTCTGAATTTAAATAATTAAAACAAATATAATATAATTAATTATAATTTCCGCAACCCCCGGCGGTTTAATCAATTTATTACTTCTTAATCATTAAACATGATATTACCTTAATATTTAAATCTATAACATATCTATTACATCCTTAACATGGTATTACATACGTAGCTTCTAAATGAAATGAATTTTATTTTTCATTAAAAATGCTCCTATTAAAAATTAAATTTTAATCGTTTATTTCAAAGAGAAAAAAATATTTGATAGCGATTATCCAACCCCCGTGTATCTTTGTCGGGATGTGGTTTTCCAGTATATCAAAAATCATCAACTTGAACGTTTGGCCCACGGGTGCTCTGCTTCGTGGAAAGACATACAGGTCTTCGTTAGCCTGCTGACTCTAAACAGCCTTAATCTGTGAATCTAGTTCGATTTATCACTGCCTCAGAACCCGAGTGTTTGAATGCACGCTATTGGGAAGGCTGCCAAATCTGTCCCGATGGCACAGGTTGTCGAGTAGACTGCTGTTGCACCACGGCAATCATCCTGGATATCTTTGCTCGTTAAATTTCTATAAAAATCATAACACGCGACCAATGATCTTCATGACGTGTTTTAAAAAAATCTCCTAGTTCCTATTTCAGTGAATTGAAGTGCACGATACACTGTTTCATAACTAACGACTGCGCCCCAATGCAAGTTTTCCTATTCGCTATTCCCTTCCTCTCCCTCCAGAAAAAAATAACCAACTTTATCCTTACTCTGTAGGTACCATTTTACCTGGCTGAAACTCCGTTTTTTAAGATCTTAAGAACAACTTTTTGGAGGCTTCTTATTCCAGAAATATTTTTTATTCTCTCCTTATACAAGAGTTTACCTTGAGACTAAGTTATTAATGTGTTGACAGCGAAGAAGGGCGTTGGAGATCCCTTAAGCCGCGGGCGCACCCTAGCTTAGACACCAGTCTCCGATAACAAAGGGCTTAGTTGCTCTTTCTGTTGGCAAATAATCAGAGTTTCTTTCTCTCCAGTTTCCTCGATGAAGCTTGCTCAGTGGAAATTTATATACACTTGATAACCACGCGATTTTATATTTCTTTGTTAAATAACGAATTATTAAAAAAAGTTGCTTCACATAAGCAATAAGGAAGCTAAAAAGCTAAATTAATTCAAAAAGCTGTAATAAAAAGCTATATTAAGTAGAAAACGTTGGTCCGTCCTTCCTCAACTACTTGGTAATGAGAGTGATGCTTCATTTTAATTTAATGTTTAAAAATTTCTGTTGTTTTTTATCACCTGTATACAACATTTTTAAAATACCAATAGATTTTGAAGTTATTGGAAGAGATTGAAGTTTCCTGTTTTCTTGAAATTTGTTATGATTATAGTTTAATTTCGAAATTGGACTGATTTTTTTTAAATTATTATTATTTTACGTGCTTAGTGTTAATAAATTAATTAAAGAACTGTAAATAAATTAATGCAGCCTCGAAAGAAAAACAACATTCTCTAGAATTATGCATGATTTATTATTTTTATTTCTTTGTCTTAAATTACAATAAAAACCATGTTATTGCTAAGGCAGTGGCCCTATGTTTATTGTTGCTAAAATAAATACATGTTTTATAAACTTGTTTTAATACGCTATTAACATAAACTTTGAACTTATTATACACTTTGAAATAAATATTAATTTGGAAAACTGTGATCTAGTACTTACCAACTTCCTTCTATGAATATGAAAAGTTCTCTGGTTGTCTGATTAAATCTTTAAGAATTGTGATTAAGTTTATTAGGACACTTATGGCGACAATGTTTTAGGCCCACCACTGAGTTTTGAAAGTTCACTTCTACATCGTGTATCAATGGTTAAATCAATAACGAAAGTAGTATGTAGATATCGCTATTTAAAATTTCAAGATTCCTATAACGGTCTCACTTTAATATAAATTTGAAACTCCCGTCTTGAAAAGTTGATTTCTGACTTCCACACTTATTCACAATTCTTACAGAAATATTAGTTTTTTTCTCATCCGCGTTTTTGTAACGTTTGCTCAATTGGATTTTCGAGAAGGATAGATTATGTAGAATACAAGGGATCTTGAGCTTTCATTTGAGATTTGAAGCTTATTTTTTTTGTTGTCTTTGGCAGGGTTGGTCCTAGATTTAAATATATAAGTATATATATATATATATATATATATATATATATATATATATATATATATATATAATTTAGTGACATAAACTATTATTTAAATAGTGAAAATTTGGAAAAATTTCCATAATATGTGGCGATAATATTTCTCTTTGTGGCAATAATAATTATTATTATTAAATAATAATTAATAAATAATAAGTCTTAAATAACTATGTTCGCTTTTATTATTGTGTATTTAAAGCAAATAATGACATATTTGGGCTCGGCAGAGACCACACAAAGGATAAATTTGAGATGAGTTGTTGAAACAATTTCACGTATCTCGTTTCGAAAATGAAATGTCCCTTCCGCTTGATGATCATATAATTTCTTCAATAATGGATGTTGAGCGGTTCAGTAACTGTCATGTAATAAACATGGTTCCGTGGCTGTGAATTTTGTTGACCAGTGACTGAATAGAGATATAAAAATTAAGTTTTTAGTAAGGCTTGTAGAGTTGTAAAATGTTTAATTCGCAATTAAATTTGACTGATCAATGGTTGAATAGGGAAATAAAAATTAAGTTTTTAGCCAGATTTATATGTGTAGTGTTATAAAATGTTCAATTCACAATAGAATTTGTTTGACCAATGGCTGAATATGGATATAAAAATTTAAATTTTTAATAAGGGGTATATGTATAGAGTTATAAAATGTTCAATTCACAATTGCAGTTAGATTGTAACATATTAAAAACATATTTCGTTGTTTTTTGTAACCAACAAATTATTACAAACCAACATTTCGGTTCATCTATATAACTAATATGTGCCTTTGGTGACTGAAATATTTTACTAAAACTAAAAAGCTATTTTTAATAAATACGTATTGCCCATATTGCATATTAAAATATGTTAACCAAAGTCTTAATCTAGCAGGACTTTATATTATGGAAAAAAAATTCGAATTCACATTGAAAATGTCTTTATTTTAGTCGAAACGTCAATAAAATGTTTGTGACGATTTGCAAACTTTTTTAATTTTATTATGCAGATCTTAACCCTTTTTGGAATCATTTTGCAACATTTTGTGGTCTAGCTCAAAGGCCACAGTTTTAACCCGCAATTATTTTCTTTCTATCGTTTCAATCAGTTGGGCCACAAGCCACTATACCTGGACTATAGCTTCCAAGCGTGGCCTATCAGGAAGGCAACAAAACGTTTCGAGCAAAATTAGTCCTCAAAGTTACGAATGTTTAGGGGTTAAAATACCGGATGCCTCAGAATTCAGATCAAATGTTTCTGAATATAATTAAGTATAAAAATAATGGGGAAATATATTATTCCTTATTCCTTAAATGACTTTTTTTTTTCATGAGGTAATCAAAGTTTGAAACTACTCCGTTGAAAGGAGAGATTTTTAATTCATTTGCTCTCCGGGGCTTCAAGTATAGTTAATATTAAGGATTAAAGTTGTACAGATTCTTGATAGAAATATCTTTTGTTATTGACCTAAACTTAACGTTGACAATTAGTAACCTTTCAGGTAGATACAGGCGATAGTGATATTTATGTTTCCTTAAACATTCCTCACGATATTTGACATCAGTTAATCTGAAGGTTCCTCTAATTTTGTCGGCCAATTGTGGGGTTGGGGTTCAAGGACATTTTCAACGAGGCTTGGCATTTCTAACTATAGGGGGATTAAGAAGAGGTATTATAGACTTCCGAGATATTGAAGATCCACGACAGACAGAGCTCTCGACGTAATTAAGTTGGGCCGAGTTCCAGGTCGGTGAATTCCATTCTGCCTCCGCAAGGCATTGTTGGTCGGATGATAAAAATTTATTTCCAATCCGTCGGGGACTGTTCGATAGCTGTTCAATTTCCAGCCCGTTACCGATTCGCGTCATGATTGAATGCTTTATACGTAGTTTACTACACAGTTTGGAAAAATTTATGGTGTTATGCTTGTCTCTTGTATCCGGTCTTCTGGAGTACCGACTATTTATATACTGCCACTTCGTAGGAATACTGACTTTAGTAAATTATAAATAAATACAAATAATAACATGAAAATAGTTTTTATAATATAGAATTCTCACTAGTTTTGGGGACTGAATTCCCACAGGCCCTATTATTCATTTCTAAAATTAAGATCTATTTTGGCAACGGATTTTCAATACACACAAAACAACGCGAACCACATTAAAATAAAAATTGTCTGTTCTTGGGCAAATTGTAGACTTAGTATTTGAAGATCGACTGGACTGCAGAGACCATTTATTTCTGACTAAGTAATTTTCAAGATGTGGTTTATCGTGATACTTTGTCCAGTTTTTTTCCCCATTAACTTTTCCCAAGTGCTTTGTTTGGCAACAAACTCAGATACTTCAACAAAACAGTAAATCGAAACCAAATTAGAAAACAAATTGTATGCTAGTTTTTATAAAATTTGGTAAAAAATAATCCAAATATAGGTTTCAAAATAAAACTTTCTAAAATTGATCAACTAATATAAAAGCAGTTTTTAGTTTCCAAATAGTGAAAAACTAAAACTAAAATAGGAGTTAAGGGAAGGAGAAATAAGAGACACAGATGAATTTCTCTAATTCTCCTGTCTCATAAATCTTAGGTCTCATAATTGGCTCGTTATTTTCATATTGATATCTAGAATATTTATTAAACAATATTGTATAATATTAAATAAGTTAGCATAAGGTTGTTGGAACTTTCATATTAATTTATTTTTGCACAAAAAATATACATTTTTATGTAAGTAACTACCTAATTGGGTGAGTTTTATGTCTTTAAAAATATATTTTAAAATCTTGTTCTTATAATTTAATTTATAGTCTGATTAAAATCGGTGAGTGACACCTCTGTATGCATTGTTGTTAGTATTTTTTAATAATATAACAGTTTCATGTTGGCCGTTGCAAAAGTGAAGAATCTTACATACTTAAGATTAAGTAGACTTAAGACATGTGCCTTCTTAATGTCGCAACAATTCATTACTGAATTTAGGCTTCATCCATCATCCTCTGCCAGGTATTGCAGCTGCCCAGTTTCGAATATTAGGAAGCAGTCTAGCATCTGCTGCTACTCCATCTAGCTATCTTGCTTTCAACCTTCCTACTCTGTAGGTCCGATTTAGGCTCTCTTTCACGAGTTTCTTGGAGATCGCAGAGTAGTTCATCCTTGCTATATGACCGGCACAACGAAGTATCCCAAGCTTAACAAACTTCACCACGTCCATGCCTTGGTACCGCTAATACGTAGAGCGGTAGTGAGTCTTCGCCAGGCATCCACCTCAAGGATAGCACCGCAAATCGATTTATCTCTTGACTTAGATATTTCCTCGAGTTTACTGAAGGTCTCAGGTAGACAAAACTCGCCACTCGTAGGAACCTGTATTCTCCGTATTATTGTCAAAGTATTCCGGGGGCGACCCCCGTACCGGTTTTTCTACCGCAAGGTGCGCAAAGGGGCGCGGAACAAGACCCGAGGGGACCAACCAGAGCAATCACCTCCGCCGTCTGATAAGCAATAGATGTCGCAGGGCCTTTCGGGATTGAGGATAAAAATCCATGCACCAGCGGCTTAACAAAACTATGTGAAAAGTTCTGGAGCTCATATTTGCACGCTCTCGCCGGTCCCCCCGTGTCCAAACCCCACCCCACACCCGGGTCACACCATTTGCCTAATTTCCTACAGCTCTTCTCTTCGCTTCCTACAAGGCTCTTATTATGTTGTTCACGAATTTCTTGAATTCTGGGAGTAAACCCTCATTCATACATCCTTTCAGTGTCTTTTCAGCCCCAATTTCAACCATCTTGTTGGTTGGAGTTATGGAACTCCTTTCTCTGAACCATAAACCGTTCGCATTCCTATAGATGTTCGGCTTCCTCCTCACTGTTTCCATACGACTTTACAGCAATTTGGAATTGTAGAAATAAAATTACTATTACAAATAATTTAAATTGCAATTACTTGATGAACTACTGTAATTGTGGGCCACTACTATTACTATTTGAGCCATAGTGATTACAATGACGATTAGTGGTGATTTTATTTTTGTAATTCCAAGTTATTGTAATTACTTAACGTCGAAATGGAACTAAAAATAGTTATTTCGACAAATGTGATTAGAGGTACGTTTCAAAATGGCGAGTTTCAATGAATTGCAAAAATTACTACAAAATTAAATATAGCTATGACTTAAATTGCAAATAATTTTTATCGCCATTACTTAGAGTCAAGGAGTAATTGTGATGGAGGACTTCAATTAAAATTACAGCGCTAAAATGGAATAATTGCAATTTCATATTACAATTATCTTTGTGTAATTGTTCTTTAAAACTACTCATTTTAATGTTTTGAACCATTTAACCGTTTTCTTATTAAAATTATAGTCCACTTTTGCTCAAAGAATTACATAAGTAATTAAATACTCATGTAATTAATTATTGCCTACTCTGCCAAGAAGTTGGTGGTTAAGCGGATGGATTTTGTTTAATTCCATTTGTTCATTCCATATACAATTTGTTTGATACTTGTAATTCAATGAGTGCAATTACAATTACCCATAGTTTTAATTCCTATGATTTAGTTAGTTGTAATTGCATTTATTTAGCGTCAAGAAGTAAATTGTAATTGCAATTACTTACAGTGAAGAAGTAATTGCAACTGTGAGCCTCAACTACAATTGCGGTAATTGAAAGGATTGATTAAGATGTTATTAAATACTCATGTAATTAATTACTGTCCAACTCTGCTCTACGTTCTTCCGAAGCCTGGCTGTGGCAGGCGTAGGATGATTGTAATTTAATAACCCCCACCAATTAATATTAGACGCATTGTTCTGATTTTTCGTTTAACAAAATAAAAATTTTGCACGTCCGCAATTTTGTCATAGGATTGTGGATAACAGTTCCTATGAGGAATATGGCCGGCTACCTTTTCTATTTTTTTTTTTAATACGAGAATTCACTTTGCATGCGGATTACAAGTGAAGTGTCCAGGCGTAAAACCACTTTACGACAGAGAACTTAGTTCTGAGATAAACGAATTTGAAAGTTTTCCAAGATGCATTCCAAGGCATATCGAAACGTTATAAAATATAGCCAGTGATATATATTACAAAGTACACAAAAATAGAAAGGGAAACTGTAAATCTTGCTTCTTCAAAAATTCAAAATCATAAGTTGTGACAACTTGCTCCGGTCTCCCCTATGTCCCCTATACATATCTATACATGGATTCATGCATGGAGTTTAAACGACACAGATAGAATTAACTTTTTAGATATTATTAACGGTTGTAAAGGTTTTTACTTTTCACCCCCGATACGTAGGAAAACAATTCTTCTCACCAAAGGGAACAGAAGAAAGATAACCTATCTTAAGGATTATACAGAGGTGAAAACAAAAGAAAAGAAAGCCCCCTTTGACGCAAGAATTAACGGTATTCATTTTATTCATGAGCCATACTGGAACAAAGAAAATGTGAGAGAAAGAAGATTCATACAAAAAAAGCGTCTCTACAATTTCCGCTACTGCAGGCAAGATGATATAAAAGCAGTCATGAATATATAAACGAAGCCCCTGATAAATAATACAAAGGCAACTGTGAAGAACGTCCCAGTAATGCATTTGAAGGGAATGGATTAATACAATTAGTAAATCCATAATTATATTGGTTCCAAACGTGAATGATTTATTTAAAACTGGACTTTAACTATATTTTCAAATTATTGTTTGGAAACATGAAGCCATAAACAAATAAAACACAAAAGAATACCTAGATTTTATGGTATTCAGAAAATACTAACGATTTTAGAGAAAAGATAAAAAAAACAGTTAAAAGAAAAAGATTGTGTGGGCATTAAAACTATAATCCATTGTTATATTATTACTTGGGCAAATCATATTTTTTCTCCCGTCAATTCTTTTCTTTGTACAAATATGCCTAAGTTGTTTTATATTTTTCCTCAGTTAGATTTCACATTGAAATATTTTGAAATCGATGCGAATACTGATGCGGTTCATGTTATATATTTAAAACATTTACGAAAAGCATTTTTTTTCTATAATTTTAATATATTTTTTCTTTGTCACTTAAATCATTGCCTTGCCTCCAAATGCAATCAGATTAAATTTCGTCGGGACATTTTCAAAATCATCAAAATGGTTAAAAAAATTATTGAAAAATTGCTAAAATAAAATGGGTATTTTAAAATGTCAAATTAAATTTTTTCTACAAAACTTTGAGGGCATAATTCTTTAATTTTTTTTATTTTATATTAAGGTCCACTGATCTTAAAAGGGATGTCTATCAGAAAATGGTCGCTGATATCGCCTGGTTTGGTATTCCAACTATTTAAATTGTTGTTGTTTCGCAAGACCAAATCACATGCTTTTCTTGTAGGGTTAATGATATTGCCATTACACTACTCTCAGAAATAGTTTATTATTGTATCAGTTACAAAAATCGACAAAACCTAGGGATTCGACAGTTAGAAATAATCCAGCTCGGTTGTTTATATTCCTCAATGCACCTCCAGTCTATAGAAATCGATGAAAGAGTCTTTCATCAATAAATAAAAGCCAACTTTTACCATTCCTTGTACAAATTTATCCAATTGTTCATCTTTGTTGTGCTCCTAGGAAGGAACGAAAATGAAAGGCGGTCTACATTTATCTCAGATATTTTTTTCAAGATGAACATCGAAAGTGACGTTTGAAAATAAATGAGACTTAACTACACTTAAAACTCAATAAATGATAAAGCTCCAGTTAAGTGAAGTATTGGCCTAGCTAGGGTACCTCAAACCAATTCCCACTTAGAGGTTTCACACCCAAGTGCACATTTCCCACCATTGGGTTCCCAGCCAACTGCCAGGTCACAGACTTGTCCGCTTCTTCTCAATTTGGAGAGTAGCTCACTAAACTTTTTTTACCTCCTAACCAGCTTTATTCTACTCGGCTTAACTACTTCTATGTTAAGGTGTAATTTGTTCAGGCGTGAGATATTTTAAAAACTTAATTTTAAACATTAATTTTTAAAATATCTCACGCCTTAACTGTAAGTTTAACTGTAATCAAAGTGCGGAAGGAACGATTATGTTGAATAAGAAGCTTAGAAATACAGGTCGAATCGTGTTTTTTTGGAAACACAAAATTGTGACAAGAAATTGAAATTATAACATAATTTTATTTATCCCAATTAATTGATTATAATCACATGACGTTTGTTTACAATAAATAAATGGTATCAGGCAGGCGTGCGCAGTCTATTTCTTCCCGTCCCACGATAAGATGCTTCCATAAACTATGATGAGATCAGAACCACTTCTGATGCAAAAAAGCTTGGAACACTAAAATTTTAATGTTATTATTTGTATAATAAGTCAGCATGTTTTATTTGTTTATATTTGTAATTATTTTATTGTTTTTGTTTGTTTAGACCTTGATTCAGTCAATAAAATGAGCTTATTATTAAACTTATTATTTTATATTATTATGAGCTTATTATTAAACTCTTGACTTTTGTTGGGGGAAGGGATGAAAGACGGAGCTTTATAAATTAAGTTTTCCTCCTGGCAAAAATCCTAGTTCCAGCCCTCTGTAAGTTTTAACTATTGGTATGTTTATTATTATTATTTTCTCTTTGATGCGAATTAAAATATACCAACGTACGCTGACGATCCTTCGAAAGAATTTAAGTCGTAGTGTTTATATTTTGTTGACGTGTATAGGCTTTGCTAAACCCAAAAGTTCTTTTGTTATTTCTCTAAGTTCTATAGTAATATATAACCCTTTTTGGAATTGGTAAATAACTTTATATCTGTCATCATTCCTAGTCCTGAAAGGATTGCTTCTGCTTGCTCTATTCTTTTATTCTTATGCTTTATTTAGAGTAGTATATTTTTATTATTTTTGGAATTATGCCCTTTCCATTCTTTGTCCCAATTTACCCATGATAACCCCAATGTAGATATATCTTAGCCATGTTCATTCAATCTTCCAAAGTTATTCCTTTTAAATTTAATTTTTAGAATAATGTACATCGAAGTTAGGCCTCTGCCCTCAGCCAATGACGCATCTTCTATTCGTGTTGCATGACTTGATGCGGGTATCTTCTGTTACGTAACGACTCTCCCCGCTGCGGGCTGTGAACTTGGCCTACTGAACTAACGTTGGGGAAGCCTTCAAGCTGGTTCTCTGCTGCTCCTTTATGCACTTGAGTTGAAAGCTGGCGCTGTGATCTGTTTTTTGAGTTTTTACTTGAACATTTCGTTCTTTTAGCCCAATAAAATTCCTGATTTAATTGTCTATTCGTAAAATAAACATAACAGTTGTTTATCATGCATGGAACATCTTAGGCAGTCCTTACACTGGCTGACTGTTTTGGAACCTTGGATTGTCTACTGAAATTCGGATCCGCATCCGGGTTGGCAGAAATGCGATCGATTGAAAATTGTCTGTCAATATTATTTATATTTATAATATTTTCGTCAATAGATTGATCGTCTTAGGAGTATATTGTAATAATAATATTTGCATTAAATTTACATTATACTATGTTCATTAATGTACAATATTGACCGTGTTCCCGTTAAGGGGAATTTTAAGACCTGTCTTGCCGGGCGTTAAAAGGTTCTGTGGCATGTTTGCAAATCCATGTTTTCTTTACAATAAATAATTATTGTATTTTGTTTTGTTGGAATATTTTAATTTCTTTTCTTTGGAGGAATGTTGGCAGTGTTTAACGTTTTGTATTTCTGTGGATTAAACTTTACGTTTACCTTATCTAATACTAAGTTATGTTTAAAACGCTGTGCGTGGGAAATGCTTATCAATAAACATATTCTTAATCATTTAAAATAATTCCTTTAACATAACCTCAATGTTTCATTTACCATATTCTCCGTAATCCGTTCCGAAGCCTTAAATACTATTTTTAAATCTTCCGTCATCCAGACGGAACAAACAAACTAAAAAGAACGTGTCACTATCTGAAACCGGTTCCTCGAGAACGGGTTATGTAGTGTCTTGGGATGAATGAAGTAATCGTTGTTTTTTGTCGGCATTCCAATGACTCATATCCGACGGTATTCAATATTTAACCTTCGAATCTAACAATAGTATTTTTTTTTTAATGATTATTTCTTGTTTGTTGTAAATAAATTAAATTTATGTGTCTCTTTTTCTCAGGAATACGAGTATATGTTCTACCGTCCCGTAACCTAATATATTGTGTTTGAATATTTTTATTACAATATTCAATGTTAATTTATTCTTATTGACTGTAATAATTATACTATTATTGTGTAATTTATTTGCTCTAAAGTAGTTTGAAGAGATTTATTGCGTGATCAAGTTTCATGTTGTCTGTTGACAACATTTGAGTTGTTTATGCTTTATGTTGACTATGTTGACCAAATATAAATAAGCCTCTATGATTTGTTTTATTTTTAAACGTTATGTTAAGTGTTATGATGTCAAAAAATAATCTTTACGTTTTTTCTTGGCAGCTACAAGGTTTATCTTAGATTTATGTTTCTCGATTTTTAATCGCATCTTTTTTTGGCGTATCCACATTTGTGAGCAGCTGCTTTCAAGGATGATGCGAACATAGAGTAAAATTAGAACTAAATCTGATGACCGCATTAGGGTATCATAGATCTCAAATTATTCTTTTGAGTAACAGGTTCCTATTTTTTGAATTATTTACAAAGTATTAATACTATTTTATATTCTTAGAAAAATTTGTAAGTCTTAAGCCTGATAATATTTTATTCTTCAGTTCATATTAAAGTATTAGGACCAAATACGCGTATTTTATATTAGTGAAAACATTCGCATTCGAATGCACGGTCGAGCTTTGAAATTCACATACTACTAGTTTAGTCAAGTGTTATATTTAATTATCTATACCTTATTCTAAAAATAATTTACAATGTACGGGATCCCAAAGGTGGGGTCCTGCAACAGAGTTCCATAGGCTTTTTTTAAGGATATAGATATATCCAGAATTAGGCATATTTTTGGACTAATGCACTAAAGTTAGGCTTCAGTACAAAATTATGATGTAACCTGAAAGCCGTTCTGCATAAAATGGACATACATTCACTCTGAGAAACAGCGTCCGATAACTTCCAACTCTTCCAAGTTTGTCTGCTTCACGCTGAGAAAATTTTTCCATAGTAGAAGATAGCGGATGAATAAAAAAAAAAACTAGTCCCTATATTCCGATCCAATCCAAACAGCTTTTTGACGAGCTGACCAACTGGCCAACTGTTGTAGGAAACATGCACCTACTACCAGGAAGATAGCAAAGATGTTTACGATTATGATTTAACTTCTCTGAACAAGAATTTTTCATTTTTACAATTCTTTTTTAAAAAGACATTCCTTATACTAAAAAACTATTTTTTTTTTATTGTTCCTATTATTAAAAATATAAAATTGAACAATATGATTCTATCACAGAAAACTACCTAAATACTGATTCTGTAAAGAAAGGGCTTCATTCTTCTAACTTCAAATATTTTTTATAAATTACTGATAAGGTATTAGTTAATATTAAACTCAATATTAAACCCAACTCAATTTTAAATATTGTTTCGGAATAGGTGAATTTGAAATATTAGTGGTGCACAAACGGTTATTTGCGTTTCATGAAAAGTGTATTTCTATGGAATAAGTCCCCTTATTTATAAAGCTATTGATTTCCACATCCAACTTTTTGACAGCAACCCTCATAATGTTTTTAAATGTCTTACCGCAAGCAGAAAAGTATAAAATTTGATATTTAAAAACATCATATAAACGTAATCGAAGAAAGATTTTTAAACGTAAATTACTTGCAAGACTAACTGATGAAGCCGACTACTTTAACACAACTTAGGCATTGTGTATTTATTTGTTCCACTTGCTTAAACAGATGCCGCTCCACATTACAATATAGCTAATGACAATAACATACAGAATTCATTGCTGTACTCGTATGTAGAACTATGTCTTAATATTGAGTTTGTATTTAAAATAAATGCCTACATAAAAAATAGATTTGTATTCTTGTGCATTTTATCAATATCTCAGTATGTTACAACGGGGTTTTTCATGCATTTTGTAATCCCTTTTAATAACTTTCAATCGCTTTAAAATTGACTTATTGCCCTACTATGCATTAATTTTTACGTTTATTATCATCATTTTTTCAAATCTATCTATTATGTTTCTGTCCTAATACAATTGTTGGATTTTAACCTTTAATTTTAACTCCTCAACCTGAACATTACATATTTCATGATATCGGTCCTAAAGAATGTTAGCAGTAGATTTCGTGGAATAATTTTATCAATTTTTGACTGTTTATAAATACTTATGGTTCATGTTTTAGTTTTTTGGGAATAGAGAGTTCCTTTAACCAGACAGTCGCTCTTCAAGGGGTTCAGTGTATTACCCGTTAATATTTTATGCATAAGCTGTGTCCGTCCCTTTTTCCTCTTTTCCTCTTTCTAATGTTGAAAAACACGTTCTCGTTATCTCGCGGTCTCGTTACATTTTCCTGAGTGTTTGTTTTGCGTCTGATCGTAACACCTGAAAAATACTAATTTTCGTCAGACGACATATGCACATATTTAACATTTTTAATTTTTTTATTGAAATAAGGATGAAAATGTGAATATTCATTTCATTATCGTCGATTTAAAACTTAATGTTAATTATTTAAAACAGTACCTATCTCAAAACATGGAAATTGAGAAGGACTGTACTCAGAAGCAACTCTTCCCGGTCTTGATTTGAGGATCATGATTTACTGGAGATCTCTCATCCAGCTCAGTTACCTCCTCGTATTATTGGGAATGCCAGCAATAGCCGTATCTTTTATCAGTCATTTGATTCGTCCGTGAAGTTTAATACGGAAACGAAGGAAAAGAGTGTAGTATGTGTTGGTTGCTGTACGTCGGTATGCAGATTTTTGTTATTTACGTACCAACGTAGTTTTGTTATAAGTGATAAAATTTTGGATTGGAAATATTGTAATTTTTTTTGTAAATTATATATGTCGCATCGTGAAACAACTATTATTTTTATTTATTTTTGGCACTTCGGTCCTTCAAGAATCTGGGTGGGTCTCTCTTATTACCTACCTTCACATTCTCCTATCATGGAAAAGCATCCGATATCTTCTTATTCCCATCCTCTTCGGGATGTTCTAAACCTCAATTAGCCTCCTCAGGCGTGGTCACTCGAGGTCGGTACTCGAGGAGGCGTTTGGCGATTGATTCTCTCGGCATATGTGCCACATGACCCAACCGTCTGATCTAGCTCACCCCCACAATTGTGACCAAATCCGGTTTGGCATATATCCGGCACAACTCCTCATTGGTGCGAATTCTCCACTACCTATGTTCGCACACCGGACTATAAATCCATGCCAGCAGCTTACTTTCTGCCGCCTTAGATACCATCCAGGTCTCAGAATCATAGGTGACGATATGACCATATTACTTTCCCATATATTCTGATCATGATGCTGTGAGACAGAGCTCTGTAATTTAGTATTTTTCACTGGGCAAAGCAGCATCTATTCCCAACGGTCATTCTTGCTTAGTGAAAGAATTTAAATTTTCAAAACTTTACACATTCAACTCGGAAAGATTAATTACAAAAATCTCGTTGGCTTCATGAATGCTAAAGTCAATAAGTTTCATTGCAGGTTATCAGTCGTTCTTACATTTGCATATATTTGTTGATTTAACTGCATATACAACTGATTTAACTATCTATTTTTTCAAAAATTTACGTTGGTTGTTTTTGCATTATGTCACAAAAAATATACGTTATTTATATATTGTTTTAGCTTTGGTCTTGTAATATATTTAGAAAAAGGTATAAATAAAAACCTCATTCCACGTTACTAAGCTAGATTAACAATTTTTTTTTTTTTGGTACGTATTAATGGTCTTTACAATCAATTTTAATTAAAAGATTTTACTGTTGAAATATCTTATTGAAATTCATACGGGAAGTTTAAATTCATGGTGTTTTTTGTACAAAATGTGAAAATCGCATATACAAATGGCCAAGTGGAAGAACATGTTATGACATTTTAGGATAATTTAGGATTTTTGGTTGAAAGGATATATTAAGTACTTCTTTCTACATAGTAGTTTTAATTAAGCTAAGCCTTAAATTGTGGTAGTTTTCAAAAATTGTGTTTAAAATATAAATAAAAAATCATTAAATTCAATTTTTCTTAGATTCAAATATTATTTGAAATAGTAACATAGCTTGTTCTTCCAATCAGCTCTTCAAATATGTTTTCTCGAATTTGAAAAAAAATAAAACAAGAATTACCTTATCTTATAGCTATAGACAGTTTTCACGTTAAATCGGAACCAATTTCGAATTGAGAGTTCAGGAAAAAAAAAAAGATGCCCCTTCATTCACGAAAATTAAGTTAAAAATTGTAGTTTTTATGACAATAATCAAAAAATATAAAAAGTAAGTAAGTATATATAATAAGAAAAACAATTCCATAATAATATTTTATAATCGGTTTAGATTGACTCATAATAAGAGAGATACTTTTCGCTCATTAACATTTTTTCAAAATATTCGTTGCATTTTTCACTACTCAAGACACAACTGTTCAACGTGAAAAGCTTGTGTTATCCGGAATCATGTGCATATATTATTTTGTGATTGTAAATTTGTGAATTAAATCTTAATTATTGTTACTGAACATTCCATTGTAATAAAACTGAATTTCTGAATTTTACTGCGGCAAGACAGTTCCAGATGTATTGATTGCATTCGATTGGAAATCTTGATTATTTCTGTGTTTAATTATGTTTCGGCTTGTATATGTGCATTCATGTTTACGTATTATGAATGAGTGTATGTGTATGTAAAATCTGGTACACCATAATTATTAAAGATGAATTCTGGTCACGATTTTAAAGTTATTTTATCCTGGAGTTAATGAGGGCTTCGTGTACTATCTGAACTTTGAAGGTTTAATTTCCTTAAATAACATCTGATCGCGTGCATATTCAGAAATTGTTTCTTTTCACTCTATGATGACTATGGAAAATAGAAATTTTAATGGAATATTTTAGAATTAATGGGATAACTTTTTCTCATAAAGAATGTTTAGAGGATTAACACGAAAGTTCAGTTAGTCTTGAAGGAACAGGAATGAATTTTATACCTCAGAGCCAAGTACTAAAATAAAAAAAAATTAAACACACCTTCAAAACCAAAACAAGTTCCGATCCATTTCAGTATCACTTACAAAACTTCGTAAACTGTCGATATAATAATAATATATATTTTTTAATTTGTTGATTTATATATTTGGAAACTAATTCGAACCAATCAGACTTAAATTATATTGGATAAATATTTTTAAAAGATCAAGGATCGAGTTTTTTTTTTCCTTTATTAGAGATTAGTAAACCTTAGACTTTATATTTTAAGTTTTATTTATTTTTATTTATTAACCTCATTAAAGGTTAATAAATAATAGAGATAAATGTACGAATTAATATATTTTCATGTACAGAAATATAATGGAATAAAAATTAATAATAAATAAAAAAACATATACAGAACCATACATATGGCACATCCAGAAATGAAATTAAGACAACTCCAAAAATGCGTTTTTGTTGAGCCCCGTCCAAACCGCACACCACTTCGGTGCACGAAACTGCTCAGAACTTCGCAGAACTGCGCAAAACCGTGTTGTTAGGCGCTAGATGTTTGTAGTGGGGTCGGCTCTTGCTCAGGATGTTCCATTGTACATGCGCGCACCTACATAAACTGTTCAGTTTAAGTTTTAAATTTAATTTAAGTTATGTCCCTTTGCTTATTAAATCGGCGCTTATTGTCAATTGCAGCACTCATTGTAATCGACGATGCATTAAAGGAAAAGAAGGGGACAAGAAATCGCCTCCCATTTGGGCTACCATAACATCAATTTTTTTTTTTTTTTTTTTTAATATAGTAGTTATTCTTAGTCGGCTCCCACAATATAGGTTGTTCGATATACAGGCAAATCACTCTTTTAACGCTGTCATGGTCGCATTCCATCTTTTCTCACAACAAAAAGTTTTAAATGGACATGAAAAACAATACTGATGTCGCATCTCACCTATATAGGTAGGTATTGGTGTGGAAATTACTAATAAAAGTCTCACCCCTCTTTTATACCATATAAAATTTATACAATCAAAACTGCTCAATAAAAGTTTTTCTCAACTCAAATGAATAATTTTCTTGTTCGTATTCAGAAAAATACTTTCTGTCTCGACTATTTAACATTTAATTTTACGTCAATTAGTATTTCGTGCTGGTTTGGCCACTATTAAGAAAACTATAAATTTTACCTGAAAAATTAAAGTAAAACTAATGATGAAACTCATTTTATTTTGTGATTTCAAAAATCGTTCGATAAAAATAAAAATTATGAAATTTATTTTCTAATATTATTATTTTATAGCTCATCTATTAAGACAACAAAAAATTTAAATTAAAAAATATTCTTAACAGTGTGCGTATGAATTCAAAATCCCGTCTAGCGCTCAACCGCACACTATCTTTGATGCTATTCCATGGAGCGGATCGTGGTAGCGAGCGTTTGAAGGTGCATAAGATTGCGTAGAACTGCGCGGCTCGCCGTCCAAATCGACCGCGCTGTTCGCCTTTTATTTGTTCGGCGCAGTTCTACGCGCCTGGTGTGGACAGGGCTTCATTATCAACATTTAGCATAGACTAAGTTCGAAGCTTGGAAGGTAAACTCTCGAAGCGAAGAGGATTTCCTCTAACACATAAGTTGGTAGATCACCTACTGTGTCTATCGTTTTGTCCTGATATTTTGAGAATTGGCTGCTCTTAGGAGTGATAGGGATCCAACTATTAAAATTCGGGTTTTATGTCTTTCATTCTGAATGTGCGATATGCACAATATTGTGTACTTACCAACCTTCTATTTCCCTCTAACGTATAGAGTGGCAAAGTTGGGCCTAAGAATTTCCATAGCTTCTCTCACAAGTATACTCGTTTATTGAAAGACGTGGATTAGGGATAGAAAATTATTACTATGATTAAAGTTTGTATGGACTGGCCTCATTGTAATCCAACTGGAACAAAGATGGGAGAATAATCATACAGATTATTAATCTATCTAATTGTGAAGGTTTATTTTTATTCGTAGAGCTGCACTGCGAAAGAGAAATTATGAAAATATGAAATTATGTAATAAATTTGATCGATAATTACCCATTGATATAGGCAATAGCTGATCTTTATAACCTTAAATATGTTGTAATAATGAAGTATTTTGTAACTATTAAAATGGTTACGCTATTGCTGTATTTGATTTTAAACCAGATCGTCGTCAAATATGAAACCACATAACTGTCAAATCTCAACGTTTTAAAGAGAACCAAAAAACATTTAAAAAAACAAAAGTGTCATGTTATTTAGATTAACGAAGTAAAGGAAGTATTGTTTTATATTGAAAATTTTCGGTTTTCAGATTTTAACGGAAATATCAATTTGTCCATCCCTGAATGCATTTTGACTAGTGTCGTTGTGACTTGTTTACGCACGTTCGTGCGTATCTCGCATAACACGGTTTGCTGTAGAATGGTAAAATTTTGTATTTGGGATTTCTATATAATCTAGTTGTGAACCTCCCTTTTTGGTCACTGCATGATCACCGGGAGTGATACTTTATTTGTAGGTCTTTAAGATTTTCATAAAAAATTATATTAAAATATTAAACCATAACAGATATGAAAAAAAAAATAAAAAGGATATTCTTGTAAGAAATTTAAAGCTCTTCAATTTTTTTACATAAAATGTTTTAAGCTTTGACCAACCGTTTTCGAGATATAATTGAAAAACCAAAATGAATGACCTTCTCCCCTTCCCCTCCTCTCTTTGCCTCTGCTCCTAGCCCCGGGGACTTTATGAATTCCTTTTAACTTGTCCAAAGTAAGCCCCAAAGTCAATTTTGGTCGTCCCGTCATTTCGATCTACACCCTAAACTTCTCAAATTCGATGTATAAGACTTATTTATTAACTGCAATAACATACTTCATTTTGGTGAAAATTGAAAAGCCGAAAGTGGTACTTTACTTGAAGAACTAATCAGACTTTCATAAAAAAATTATATTAAAATATAATATAAAACATCTCAAATTTGGTATTTAAGAATTTTACCTATATATAAATAAAATATTATATTTTAGTAAAAATTGCCAAACTGGAAGGGATACTTTACGTGAACGTCATAATAAACTTTCATCAATAATTAGTTTAGAACATAATGTAAAACATCACAAATTTAGTATAAATTTTTTTCTGTTTAAATATTTCGTGTGTTAAAATAGAGGTCCTTTGAAATTTAAGCGCCATAGTAATTTGGCGTACTTCTGTTCCTCTCAGGAAAATTTGTACCGTTGCCAATATTTTTAGGCTTATTAATTATATCATGACTCAAAGTACTATAGTTTTTTTGCTTTGTAGATAGATTTCTCGGATTTTTTTTACCTCCTAAATATTAAAAGATTTCTTAGAACAATTTCGTTAACTGTTTAAAGATAGGTAGTTATGAAGTGACAAATTACCCAGGTGTGTATAAATAACGAATTACGATTCTTGGCTCGGTTCCTGTCTTTAAAAGTATGGTTTTTATTTTGAGAATGTCTCATTACCAGTCTGAATAACAACAAGCATGGGAGAAATTGTCGGGCTCTCATGTCACGTGAACTTACAGAAGAAGTCTAGTGGAAATTCGTTGGCTTGCATATCGTCATAATTCGAATAAATTATGTTTATACGTGCCTGATTTTTTTTCACTCATCTACTTAAATATCTATTCATAACTTGTAAATAGTATATTTAAAGATCTATTAAAATTTGTGCCGACATGTGTGCGTAAATGTGGACGTGACGATGCAAGCATTTGCGGCCTGAATTTTTATAGTTGTGGATCCGGCTTAAGATGAAGAGCATGTTATTTCGATCCGACTAATGAAAAAGCCGTAGCTTGGTTCCTTTCATAACACAATGCACGTGACGTCGAATCTGCCTCACAGTTCCTGTTCTTTTTGCATTCTTTCATTGTTTTCTTCTTTTAATATCTTTTTAACCATGCTGTACAGCAGCATTATTGTATACCTTACCATGGTTATATTTGTCAACGTTTCTAATGCATCAAATAATAATATAAGGTTAGATGATATTCATCTAATTTAATGCCATATGAAACTTAACTTGAATTATCATTATTATGTGTTTTTTTAATGTTTTTGTATTTGGTTTGTAATGTGTATAAAAACTTGAAATGACAAAAAGCTTTGACGAAATGTTGTAAAGTAGTTAGGAATTCGTGTATTTTATGTTTTGTGGAAACAAACTTTCGAAATTTGGAAAAAATAACAAAAACTTCAATAGAATTCAATGGGAACTTGCTTTGGTCCTTATATAAGTGCTATGCCAGAGTCATAGAGTGCAAAATGTGACTCGAGTTTTACAACTGTTCGTTTTTTTTAGATACTTAAAAAAAGAACAATCCTCTAAGTCACGAGAGTTAATTTTTTTATTTTTTCCAATTTTGGTTTGTTCTTACCTAGTAGATAGAACTAGCATCCGTTTTTCGACCAATCAACAATCAAAATATACTTTTTGGTTTAAATATTTAGTTAAAAAATTTATTTTCAAACATTCAATAGTTCAAAATGTACCCTGATTTGAGATAAACTTGATGCTGATTGAGGGGTTAAAAATTGACCCCAGTATATCCAAAGGGACAGTTTATTTATTTTCTCATAAACCTTTATTTCTAACAGCTCTTTCTTCTAAATCATTGCATTGCAATTGCTGTGATAAAACAAAATTGTTTCGCTAACAAATATAAATCCAAATTCGAACATTTTTCCGGAGACCCAAAACGATGCAGAATTACCTTCTGAAACTCAACCCCAACTTTAAACGTATAATTGGATAGGATTTAGTATGTTCTGAGAGCTTAAGCATGTACATAATTATATAAAAAATTACAAAAAAAAAAAAAAATGGATTTAACACCTTTTGTATCTTCACGCCTCATATATAGTTTGATCTGATATAGAAGAATTCTTCTCAAGTATAAGTGTTATTCTACTATACCATCATTGGTTAAATCTGTCTTTGACATGCTATAAGCCAACTGTTAAATGAATATGAGTGGCACGACTTAAAAAAAAAAAAATAATAATAGAAAAGAATTGGAAGATTCCAAAACACAAAGCCTCGAGTCTCTAAAATACCGATAGACAACTAACCAGTCAACGCTTCGCCAATTCAGGCATATTTTATGTATATATATATTCCTGCAATATTCATTGCAGGAAAATCAAGTGGGCGTTATGATCCAAAGCAAGAAATGGTTTAGCGGGCGGGTATTTATATCATCTAGTTATTATATCATCAATTTTTGGTATTTATCTTTGTTATAAACATACCTGGGATTTAAGAAAATTAAAAAAAATGGCTTGATTAATTCTAATCTATTTGCTGTAAATTAAACGTTATTAACAAATATCGCCTAGTAATATTAGTTTAAAAATTATATGCCTATAATTACAGTTTATTTTTTTTAGTAGGCATTATTATAATGAAAAAAATAACAGCAATATTTTGTTATAAATCACAGAGTACCGTGGTGGTGGCGGCGCAGCTGTTTTTAATTTACTGATTCTCATTAGGATTCTGTGCTCGTATTTTCAAAAATAGAGCTGTTTAATTGAAAGAGAATTAAAATATTACAAATTAAGAGGAGGAGGGGAAGAGAACTAAACTTACTACTAGAGAGGGGATCTGAGAGCTTAAAATTAGGATAAAATTTGAACCCATTCCACATGTGTATCGTTTATATATTTGGTGACAATCTTATCTAAGTCTTTCACGTACCTCAAAAATATATGACTACCTTTATTCAAATATTTTGGAATTGCACGAAAAATCGTTTATTCTTATTAAATTTCACGTTTTAGTTAATATTAGAAATTTATTAAATGCTTTCTTAATTCTTTGTTTCTAAAATAATTAGAATAAAAATTATTGCTCCGATATAATAACAGTTTATTTCAATTGCCATTTTTTTGCTGTTTTTACTACACTATACAAGCACTTGTCTCCGTGTCTATTATTGATTAAATCAGACACCCCATCTTTCAATATTAGGCTCTACCCAAGAAAAGTTTGTGATCTTAATTATAAGCTCAGAATGTCGTCAGTAGATTAATACATTAATATTAATATTAATACATTAAACATATTTTAAAAACTTTTTTATAAATGTTCATTTTTTAATCTGATGATCAGGAATAGTTAATTATCATGCAGACCAGTTAAGTGCTACACTTCTAGTTACTTGTAAATGAATTTATAGGCAGATTTCATTTAATATGGCAACAGAGTTTCCAATAATTTTTTTCTCTTAAAATCCATTGCTCGAGGCTTATAAAAGGGGTATATAGGTACCTAGAGTAGTATAGGTACCTAATCCGTATCTGAGATTATGTTTAAAATATGTTAATTGGCAAATGGTGGCTGAAAATTGCACTATCACTTGAAATTATAGAATGTTTTTTGTAGCCACTTAAACTGAATCCGACTTCATATTTTCCAATTACTGGATGTCGAATTGATTTGGATAGTTTCACATACTTTAAAATCTTTTTTGGATGGGAGGGAGTGCCTGTGATTTGACCTTGAAAGCCACTTATAGTTACTTTTTTTTTTTATTAGCAACTTCTAGACTTTGTAGAGCTCTAGCTTCTAAAGTGTATGTAAATGTTGGTGCCGCGCTTTATGCGCTTAAACACCCGTAGCAATATTCTATGCACTTCAAGCGTATAAACATAACCACGCTTAAAGTGCAGCTATTGTATTAACACACCTAGTGTATCCCCAAGTTAATTTTTCGAAGCTTGTATATCGCAACTTTAACATAAATTCACCCCTAGCCATTTCACTAATATCTATCTTGAGTTACTGCTTTCATATCCATTGCATTTTACTCTGTGGTATCTTTGCTAATTCTTTCTATCCATCCGATTTCACCTCCCACTTGCCATGCTAGGTCTCAAACTCCTTAGAAGTGTGTTTGCCAGACCTTGCACTGTTTCGAGTCTTTCGAAAGAGATTCTTAATAGCGAAGATCGTCCCGATATCTACTTATCTTTCAGACAACACTCGCTCTATATCCTTCTTTCTTACTCTATCAAAGGCCTTTTCCAGATCCTCGAAGCAGACCGAAAGCTCTTTCCCTTTCTCGATGGACTTTTCTATGACCTGCCTAAAGGTGAAATGAAAATCAGGTTCTGTATGCTCCTCGAGTTTCTAAATCCATACGGCTCCTCTCCGATCTGGCAGTCGACTGAACAGGGATATGCCTCGGTGGTTAAATACTGTGCTTATATGCCAATAAACTCAACTTGTACATTAAATATTATTGTACGTGTAAGCAGGGCTGGATTAGGCTAAGTAAGGGTCTGTAGGCAATGAAAATCTCAGGGCTTCTCTCCCTTTCAATTCAATATATTTTATTGCATAAAAAAAAAGCATATTCCGGATCCCACAAAAAGAAGTTTCAACTTAGAGGCCGTTAATTTAACATTTTTTTTAAATGATTTGTTTGATTATTTTAAGGAAGTTTTTTTTATTTTATCCTTTTTGGTAATTTCAAAAATCTTTAAGTTGAGATATTTTAAGACTTCTGGCCCCTTTGCTATATGGGGCCCTAAGCGGCCGCTTAATCCGTACCTGGAAAAATTTCTAAGTAATGCTGAGAGAGGTAGCGTCAGGACAGTTGTCTGTGTCTGTCAGTGTAATTGTGTTTTATTTTAGAGAGGAAATACTATGAAAAAAAAGACGTATGAACCTTATAATCTTATTTTGTGAAATTGTTTGTCATTTAAAATAAAAACCTAAAAAGTTTAGGAATGCAAATTAAAACTACTTTTACTTATTTTTCTCACGAGCCACGAAGTCCCAACAAGGCTATTAAAACCGTAGGCAGTTGCCTGCATTGCTTATATGTTTAATCCGGCACTGTGCTACACCAGTCATTGGAATGTTGTGGTGTGGAGTATATGTCGTGGATGGTGTGATAATATCAAATATAGATTATAACTTTGTTAAATGGAATACCGGAATTTCAGTCAATCCTCGTTGTAACACTCCATGTATTTCTGATTCAAGTGCTTCTCCGTCCACCTCTTGACCACCTCTTATTTCTTTGTATTTTTTTTTTTTTTCTATTCTTCTTTTATACCATAGAAAACGCAATTAGGTGCGTCTTTGGAAAAAGCAAGATAGCAACTGGCATAACATTGACTTATTATTTTTGACATGTACCAGGGGCTTTTTTAAAAAAAAAAAAAGTTTCAGGGGCACCTTCAATAATATCGCATCAACAATATTGGCCCTGTTAGGATTAAAGTTTTCACAGTTGACAATAGACAGTACTACAATACACTAGATGGTTTAGGTTTGGATGCAATGCATATTTTTATGGCTTTGAGTTTCAATAGATAAATATATGTGATATAAGTATTGACATCTATATCTCAATTGCTAATTACTCCTTCTTGTGATTGTACCCAAGGCGTTTCTAATGAACCTAATTGCATTATGGTCTCAGTTCAGTCCGGGACTTAACTAGCTCGTAGGACTTCATTATAAGTTATCTTCCCCTAACTAGTGCTAGTCTGAGATTTATGGGGTATGTATTTCTTCAACTCTACATCTCCTTTGATTAATTAAGTTTTACAGATACAGTCAGTGACTCGTGATCTAAAATTTATTTGTTGTAAGGAATAATGCAGGTTATTTTTTTCCTTTAAAAAAAATCTAATATAACCATATTTTTTTCGAGCACTGTTTGAGTATCCTTTTAATTAATTCATTATTTTTTTTATAGATTTTTAATTTTAATTTATATATATATTATTAAATGTTTGATTCATTAGTTTATCCCATTAATGTTTAACTATCCACTATTTTTAACATCATTTATGCATGTTTTTTTGAATTATTTTATTTTGTAGAATGAAAATTCCACGAAATAAAATAATTTAATTCTTAAAAACTATTTTCAGTATTCTGTGTTCTGTGTTTTTAAATAGTGGCTTCAAACATTGACTGTAGCCTGATTTAGAATAGACATAGAACTTAGATTAAGTACTAATGGGTATAAAGATGACGCACTTCCAAAGCTCTAAATGGGTCTCAGAATTTGAGAGAGGGTTGGCTAAGAGGTTGGGAAATAATTGAGAAGTTAACGAAATATGATACAATTTGTTTCAACCTCTATCCCTACCTCTACCCCCATTGTGGTGTTTGTCAATAATTGATGAAGTCCCGCTTGAATAATCAAAAAGGTTTCCTATAATCAACCAATTGCTTCATTCAACTTGCTCCATCGTTGTTTAAAATGCTTATATAATAAAATGTAATGTCTACTCCTCTTTTAAAGTCACCTATAAAGTTCCCATTTTTTGAAATACGAATTATTATTGTTTTATTGTATTGAAGTAATTTTTTTTTTCATTACTTTTTTTGTTCCTCCAATATATGTATACCTACTGACATATTTCTGATGACCTCTGTTGATATAGAAAATTTACATCATGTAGAATAATTACCGATTGATGAAAATATATGAAAATATCATTCATATTTTATAATTTATTGTAAATTCAAGTTAATAAGTTAATTCTTAACAATTTAATTCTAATGAGGTACGGCTTTGTCGATGGAAATTTAATTACCAGAATACTTCTGTATTTTGCGATTGATAATATTAAACATGCAATACTTTATTAAATATGTTCTATGAAAGCCACTTTCACAAGAACAGTATATTCCGACGTGCTATCAATGTAGTGTGTAACTACTATTATTAAAGTAAATTGTGTAATTTCATTCTTGCATTGGTGTTATGTTAAACATTATTAATAGGTCTTGTGTTGTTTTGTGGATATCACCTAGACGTCTGATCGAACTAGGAAAATGCTTGATGTCTTAGATCTCTCCTAATGGATTTGTTATTTGGCGAGGATATAATTCATAACAATTTGAAATGATTGTTGGCATTCACCAAGGGTGCAGGCGGAGTCCCTTTTTTTTGTGATACTCTATGACAACGTGTTAACAAGTTCTAAGCCAAAAATCTGGAAATGCTATGGATTCAGTATGAACCCGGTTAGTTTTAAGTGCTTAGTTTATGCTAATAGTAAAATCATCTTTACTAACCTTAATATTTTTCAAGAATAGTTAAGGCATTTATTTTAATATGCTCATAAATTTAGACATATAAAAAATGAGGACAGGAAAGCTCGGTAGGAAACAGTTAAAGTATTTTTCGAATAAACAGACAATTTTTACGACTGTTACTAAATTTGAAATATCTAGATTAACACAAATGTGCAGTTAATAACCCTACCCTAACTTATTCCGGAATAACCTATTCTTGGACTATTGAATAAAACAAACGGAGACGAGGAATACTCTAAAGGTGGACATACGCAAGTGCCAGGTATCCTTCTAGCTAGCAGAGATAACAGAAAAATCAAAGTTCCAAACTGATTCTGCTCTCAGGGTCAACAAATGTGGTCCAGAGTTATCTTAACCAAACGAAATTCTATTGGAGCTGTAACACTATCAGGAAGACTTGAAACAACTTTTGGAATAGTTTAAGTTAATTTAAATAGAAGACTACGCTATCCCTTGATACAGCAACCATTAATATATTTCAAATGTGATGATTATAGATACTATGTATGGCCAAGGACGTATGCACTAAACGTGGTGCGTTGCATGATTACAAGCGGCCCATTGCATCTTTGGCGCCAATATATATTTTCATATTGCAGGTTCTGACCATAGAATCGAATCTATATTCTTCGGATGTTGTGTCAATGAAAGCAACATGCAACCGAACGACGTCACATGAAAGTGTGTTTTACATAAAACACACATTTTACGTAAAGTAATTAAATTATTTTAAAAACCCGATTATGGCTAATTAGATCATTAAAGTTACGTCAGGGCCAGGTACTCTTCAAGCAAGCAGAGAAAACAGAAAAATCAATGTTCCAAGCTGATCTGCCTCTCAGAGAAAATAAGTGTGGCCCAGAGTTATCTTGACCAAACGAAACTCTAAGGAGCTGTATCACTATCGGGAAAAGATCATTCTATCGTACAAAAGTTCATTTTTGACTATTGCAGATTGTTGGTTTAAGAAACTGGCTTAAATTAATTAAGTTATTAAGTTATTCCTTTATCTCCCCTAAACTAGCAGATCACATTCTTACCTTTATTTTTCAACTCCTTATCATGAACATCAGAAGGTAAAAAAAATACTGAAGTCATTTGTACTAGTCTATGAAAAAATTGGCGCATGGTATGGAAAAGGTTGGCCACCTCCTGTACAGCATGGCTGTACAATATACATTATCTATATCTTTCTGATTGAAACTGTTGATTGACATCTTGTCTGCAAAAATTATTTTTATTAATCCAGTTTTTCATTATTTGAATCATTATCAGGGACGGATTTGTTGTGCTACCGCCCACAGGGATGGCAGATAATGCCGTCCCCTTCAACTGCTCCGAAAACAATTTTTGTTTGAGCTGTTTTTAATTCTTCGTTTGAACCGGAAAATAAAATTTCACTCAAATTTCGACGCTCCAAGCAAGCGCCTAGTCTGTGAAGTGTTTGCTTGGCATTGTTCATCACACTGAAAACACAGGTCAACAAATTTAAACTTGTTTGTAGTAACCTGGAAGAAAATAGGTTTATATTTGTTGTCCTACAAAATACTTCTTATACACCTATTCTCGTCAATGTTACAAAGTGTAATTTTCGACCTGTGTAATTATTTGTTATACACTTACAATATATTGTTTAAAACGAAATGTTCCAAAGACTTGCTGTGAAATAATATCAACACAAATAAGCACAATGAATTCAAAGCCTAGAAGGCCTTTATTTCCTTCATTTAATTTATACTCATATTTACTTATCTACTGGCTAGTTCTATACCATACATTTTATTTTATCTGTTTCAGGTATGTGATTTTCTGTCACTGGATGGGTATTACTTGCGTATTTGAGTACCACGACCTATAGTAAGTGAAATAATTAACTGTCTATTTATAGATTAATTCTTAATATTCTCTTTTTGGTATATTATAGAACTGTTGAATAATGCTATCTTGGTTTAGGAAGTCTGAATACGTATATAATTTTTTATCTACGTTTTAAATATATGATCCTTATTGGTTACACTTCTCATCATTACTTTTTATTTATTACTTTTACTACACATTATTATTACTTTTTTTTTTTTTTTAGGGAGTTCGGTTATTATTAATATAAACTTTTATTTTCTAATAGTTGTATAAAAGCAGAGATAAATATATGGATGAGGTTTTATGAAGGTAATTTGCTAGGTTTTATAAAGTATAAAATATAAATATAATATAAAATAAAATAGCAAGCATTGCATATCTTTTTACTAGCGTTGTATATCTTAAGGCCAAGTGTGCTGCAGTAAGAGTCCTGAAGCCATTTAATAGCTAGCTAGTCATATAAATTTATAGGTTAACCATCTATTACCCTTGACATTTATAGACATCATCAGAGTTACTTTTAATTAAAAAAAATATGATAAAACGATTTAATATTTCAATTGTAATATTCATTCTTTTAAATTATAAAATTATGATTAAAAAAAGGATTTTTTAGTTGTAAAAATGCTGTTTTTTGTTTCATATTAATCCTTAATGAAAATAAATCAAACAAAAAATTAAAGGTGAGAGAAGCTATTGTTTAATAGTTTTGCATATTTGTAAAACTAAGGGAAGTATCTTTCTGAGGTAAAAAAAAGTAAACTTGAGGGCAACAAAAATGCAAAGTTTTGGACATTAAGATAAATTAGTCGTGCCAAAACCTGATCCAGTCTCATATGTTTTTACTTTCCCTTGCCTATATATGAAATATATAGTAAGGGGAAGTATTGCGATTGTGAAAATTTTCGAATTCATGTTTTCAACGGAAATTTTTCTGAGAACAAATAATCAAGTCTCGCAAAATGATCTGTGTGTGTGTGAACTGTGTAGGTCAAAAACGAAAAGTTGTACTATACTGAAATTACATATTTGAGGTAGGCACATCCAACTTTTTCGTCAAAATCGACGAACCGGAAGTGCCACTTTATATAATCGATTTTACACTTTTTTACAATTTTCTCGAAAACGGCTCTATTGATTTTGATGAAACATGTCCGTTCTTAATTATTATTCTTAAAGCCCTTCAACTTTTCATTAGTAATATATCACCGAGAAATCATATGAAATGTAATTAAATTCTCTGAAATCCAAAAAGAAATCATCGAAATAGGGCCGGAGTTAGCAAAGACAAAGCGTATCTCTGAGGACTACAAGACTCTTGATGGATAACCGAGCGCATCCGAAAGGAGACGGATGCGACCGAACCTCCTCCCATCAATTCGCCGATCTGTTGTCAAAAAAACGCTCTGAAATAATATAATGTATGAATACAAAAGGAGAAATTAACTTAATAATTTCTACTTTTATATTATTTAATGGAAACAAACTGTTTTCATGGAAACTAAACTGAAACATTTAAAATATATTTTCAACTTAAACTATATATGTAGTTTACAGAATTGTTCAAAAACCTGCTTTATTGAAGTTATGTGGAATGAAAAAAAAATAAAATTCAAAAGATGCTGGTATAATAAAGGAAATTTATACTGGTGGCACCTGTGAATATTAACCTGTGGGTTAGGTGCAATCTGGGTGCAAAGGATTTCTAGATTTGTGTTTCAAATCTATTTTTTTTACTAGAAAAACCTGATTTTAGATATCTAACCAACGATTTCAAGGGAGTACTAAGGAATTGCAATAGTCACATTACTTGGCCCATTAGACACAAAGAAAGAGAAAAAAATAATTGGTTTGGAACACGTTACCAGAATTGCATTTAACCCACTATTTACAGGTGCCACAGACATTTGAACGGAGAAAAAACAAAAAAACAAAAAAAACAACAAGCAAATAACAAATGTCTGTGTCGTCTCATAAGCAAAGATGGTCAAGATGCTAGAATAAATAGAAGGTGCATATGTAAATGGGAGCTAAGCTTAAAAACAAATGCCATTACAGAAGTAAAAGTTTCCTAAAACTATAAAGAAAGCTGTGGAACTTCCGGTCTTCACGTATCTCGCAGTTATACGTGGATCATAAACCGCAAAACAATAAATACGATTAGGGATTTCTGTAAGATCCATGGAGAGATATATGTTGGGAATTACGAGGAGAGGGAGATAAACTAACGAATGGATGAGAGGAATGACTAAACTTCCTTATAAAATATTGTATAATATGCTTACAATAGAAAATGGAAATTGGCCGGCCTCAAAATAAGGACTAAATGTGACCGCCCAGTGGACCGAAAAAGATGTATGAAAACGCAAACGAAGAACTTGTCTTCTCAATTATCTTTGTATGAATAAATGGGAAGCAAGCAAGCGTTTTGGCTTAGGGTGTCACTGAAAAGGGAGGAATGGAATGAAATGGGGTTCGTAAAAGAATTTGTGAACAGAAAGTGAAAATTCTTTGTCTTTTTCTTATTGATTTTCTGATTTTTATTGGGATGGAGAGGAGCTTTTTGAGTTGGACTAAAAAAAAAAATCAGTCACAAGCTGATTTAGTGCTTAAAAAGTTTTCATTTAATTTATAGTTACTTTTTCATTGTACAGTTATAATTATAATTACAATTTGCAATTATAATTACGTTTTTATTCACCAGGACCGAATCGCGACAAAAATACCTTGGATTTGTAATACACAGTCGATCATCATTTGAATATCGACTGTGCAATGCCAAAGTGCAAATTTTGCTATCTTGGGTTTACGTTGCATTTTAACGTGCGACTTTATATTCCGTTCGCAATGCCAAAAATTTCTAACTGGATGTGTGACATCACTAGTAAAGGATACAAAGTACGACAAATTTAACTAAGACTTTATTTCTTCAACCGTAATTCAAATCCGATTTTCTCATTACCATAAATTTTCAGATACGCCACTTGGGTATTTCACCGACCATATCGTCCTTACCATGTCCAACTATCGAATATGCAAAAATGTTGTTTTCATATTCGTCACTTTGAAACGCTCTAGTTGATTAAAACATGGTGGCATGGTTGTGAATTCCTATGGTTGTGAATACACAAGGCATCAACCGTTGAGGATTAAGAATTCAAGACTACTCCTCAATGCGTGCCTCAACTGGAACGTTTCGTTTCAAAGTAACTAATTTGAAAATCGCATTTTTCAATTGTTTTTTAAACAATTTTAGTTTTTAAACATTGCCTATATATTTTAACTTTGTAAAGTTGCTGTAACTTTGTAAAGTAACTTTTAACAGTAAACTTTTAAATTTAAAAGTTTCTGGTTTAGTTTCCATGGAAACATTTTCTTTCCATTAAATAATGTGAAAGTAGAAATTATCAAGTTAATTTCCGCTTTTGTATTCTTAAATTACTTTATTACAGAGCGTATTGTTTACAACAAATTGACGGATTGGTGGGAGGAGCTTCGGTCGCATTCGTCTCCTTTATCTATAGTCTTGTGCTCCTCATAAAATACACTGTATCTTTACTAATTCCGGTTAGTCCGATGCGCTGTATCTTTGCTAATACTGGTCCGATTTTTATGATTCTTTTATTGTTTTTTAGATAATTTAATTACCTTTCATACAATTCTACACATAATTTACCGTAAAATGCATACTTTTTACGCTATGCGCAAATAAAATATTCTTTTCATCATAACTTTTTTCCCTGCAATTCGTTGGCGATTTACTACATAAATGAAAAGTTAAAGGACTTTATGAAGAATAATTTAGGCAAGTTTCATCAAAATCGTTAGAGCCCTTTTCGAAAAAATTGTAAAATCGATTACATAAAGTGGCACTTCCGGTTAGTCGATTTTGACGAAAATGTTGCTGTAACATCACATGCATGTACCAACCTTAAATAAGTAATTTCAGTATCGTACAACTTTTCGTTTTTGAGCTACACATACACACAGACACACAGACTATTTTGCGAGACTTGGTCATTTGGACTCAGGAGGCCTTAAAACGTGAATTTCCGTCGAAAACTCGAATTTGAAAATTTGCACGATCGCAATACTTCCCCTTACTATATGCTTCGTATGTAGGTAAGGGAAAGTAAAAAAAAAAACAATAGATAACCGTCCCAGGCCGGATTCGAACTTGTCCCTATTCCAGTTAGTATTTTAAAATTCTCTGTCCCCAACCAATTGACAAGAGATTTGAAGTTTTACGGTTTGTATTAAACGGTTTGTTGAATTAATGAAGGTTTAATCTTCTCCGCTTCTGAATTAGTCACGGATGGTGTTAAATAGCTAATCGTTTGGAGGATGTTGGAGTTTTACAATTAGTATAAAACATCAAATATTATTATTAAACTTCGTACTCTTTTTATGGAACGAAAAAGTCTAATAAGATCAGGGATGGTATTTTATACCTTACCATTTGGCTTAGTGGTGATTATTACGCTTTATTCTAAATTATTTATAATTTTGCTTATGGAAATACGAAATTAGGATTATTTATTAAATATAAATGTTCTGAACACAATGTGAGAAGCACATTTATTGGCTGTTTCGTCATCTTCAACGGGCTTTGTTCCAAGTTTGGCCCTTCCTGTTCAGCATTCTTAGTTGAGTTGTCTGTTTCTGACAGTTCTTTAGATTGAATAGGAGTTTCAATGCTACCCGGATCTTAACGGTTTAAAAGCGCGTCTAAGAGGCTTTATTCGATTTCGTTAAATGTTGAATTCTTCTTTAAATTTAATTTTGAAAAGTTTAAATTACCTTGTAATTTGGTGAGGGAAGGATTTAATTACAACCCTCTGAAGAGTTACTTCGATAATCCTATTAGGGCTTCGACTTTCAAGCTAAGTAGCTAAATGTTTAAGGGCCTTCTTTTAATAATTAGAGCGTGATGATTGTATAAAATAAAATAACTTAATAATTAATGTTCTAAGACTCGACGGCTTATTTATTGTTGAACTTCATTTAGGTAGATACAAATTTTGTGATTTTGCTAACTTTTAATTAAGTAATTTCCAAGTTTACTCTCCAAAATAAAATAAAGTTAATAGGAAAAAAAATACTTGTTAACTTGAGAAACGTTAATCAATAAAAGATTAAATGCGGTTCATTAGTGTGATTTGTTTGGCATGTGATGACAGATGAAACCAATCTATTCGTGTATTTCAGTGCACGCTTGTTTTCTGTTTACATTATAGTACCATATATGTATACGTGCAAGGAGCGTCTTTGTGAGAAAACTGTGTGCAAAGCTTTAACTATCTTTAATACGGTTAGCCTTCGTCCCCTTTGACAATTTCCACAGATTCACTTGTTAAAGCACCTGATTGCAATGAATAGTTTTCGTTCATTACTACCCAAATGTCTAATTACCACCTCACAAACAAAAAAATTATTACCATTACCGCCACTTCGAGATGTAGGAAATTTTGAATTCCTGGCCCAAAATTTGGAGTTCTGCTCAAAACTGTTCTAAACATCATTGATTGGTATCTCTAGAGTACATGAATTTTTTTGGAAAGAGTTCACCCAATCACTTTTTTTGAGACCTATTTTTGACCTTTTTTTTTCTGAGAATCATCCTTTATAGGAAATATTGAACCAGAATATTCGACTGTTACCCATCTATTGAACTTAGTTTTGGAGTTCTCAGATTCTGTATGAATAAATTTACTAATTACTTATCTTATATATATATATATATATATATATATATATATATATATACTATTTATTTATTTATTTATCGCGAAAAAGGCCAGCTGTGGATCACGCGTATGTCATTTCTTGGCTTTCATTTTTCTTTCAGCCCACACCCTCTTCATCTTTTACTCCATTTCCCTTCTACGCTTCTCTGTTCAATTCCTTTCTTCCCCTCTTTTCCTCTTCTCCACCACAACGACCTTCTTTTCATCTATCATCCTTCCGAATTTCTCTCTGTCCTGGTAGTCCTCTTCTCTGATCCCCAAGTTCCCTATTTCTTCCTTGATGTTTTTAAGTTCCATCACCCCTGTCAATGATCTGCTTGTTCTCTCTGTCCTCGTCCAATCTCTGCGTGTGGCCGTAAAATTTCAACCTCCTTTTCCTCATTGAAGTCTCTAGTTCTTTAATGCCTTCGTACACCTCTTTTTTTCTTTTTTGGTCAGTACTCCTCTCCCACTTTCCTTGGGAGATACACCTCAATAGCTTTCTCTCTATTCTCAGCAGTCTCTCTGTGCTGGTAAAATCTGCTGTCTAGCGGAAACAGAAGCGGTCATAAGATACCACAGGTTTTACTACCGTATCATAGTGTCTGGCTTTAGCCTTCATAGAAAGTTTCTTCTTATTGTATATGTTTTTTACTGTCAGTCTGTCTAGTTTTATTTCTTGACTTTTTATCGCCTGTCTCCTCTATTGTAGATAGATCGTCATTTCTCCCAGATACTTAAACTGTTGCGCTGTTCCTATCATTCCATACCTGGTTTATACACACACACTCTGCATCATAATTAAATGCAATAATAGGTTCAAATGATTGCTACACTGGTCTGTGAAATTACAGATGAATTTTAATGAAGGCTGTTATAGTGTATCTTGTTGTGTACTATTGGACTTTGAATTTGTAATTACTGGACATGCTGTTATATAGGTCACATTTAAAATGAAAAGTCGTTACCCTGAAGATTCATGGATAACGGTCGGGTTATTATGACTCCTGTATAATGTTTACGACTTGCTCCATCTCAATTGGATAGTTCTCTTAGCATCTCTTCCCTTTGCCTTATAAATGAAGCCCGTATGGGGATAATTCTTGATATTGAGTACAGAATATTACTACATTACCTTTTAGAAAAACATGTTTTTTTGTTGATTAGCGTTGAGATACATATTGGCGGTAATTATTTGGAGTACTAATTCTACTTTTTAGTAGGAAATGCTTAGTTCAAAGTCTTTTTATTTTTGCTCAATATTGTTTCCTATGGATAATAGATAGTCAGGAAATCAGTCAGTAATATTTTTTAATATAAAAGTCGACGACTAAAATAAAATGATAAGAAAATTGGTATATAATTATATTAAAAACAGAGGTAAAAGTAGTGATAAGTATATTATAAATAATATCCTTTATAATATGTTTTAAACAATACTGTCTAGAAGGCTTGGATATTTGTTTTTGAGCATTTTACATTTAGTGATATAGGTAGCTACACTGTTTTAGTATTCACTTAGTCGATTATTACAACTAATTATTAGGAAATAATAATAAAGGGTAGTAATTATGATCAACATAACCTGTTTTTTCATGTGAAAATAAAAATTAATAAATATAGAGTTCAGTGGAATTATATACATAAAGAACATTATTAATTTTAAATGATTACGTTTAAAAAAATCTAGGAACAATTAATGAAAAGCTATGAGAAATAACCAAGTAACTAGGTATTACTTCAATTAGGCATGCATAAGATTTTTCAGAAACTTTTTCATCTTGTCGGACGGTAAATCCAACCCCAAGCGAAACAAAAGAGCCATTTCTGATATTGGGTCCTTTTATGACGGAGTGGACAAAGACGAGGACAAAAGTTGATGTTAAACCTAAGAAAAATATGGATAGGTACGTTATGGAAGTCTTGCGGATTACAAAAAGAATATGGGAAGAAGTCGCAACAGCTTTCGTCCTCTTGAATAATGACAACGAAATTCTATCACTTGTAAGTCAAATAAAACTACTAAGCATTTTAGACTTTTAATGAAACTGGTAAAATTGCCCACGAAAAGCTGGTTATGAATTGAGACTGTAGTTGCAATAAGGGCTTATAGGCTCACTTGCCCTTTTCGCGGAGAATGCTTTAATGACCTAAATATGCTATTAAGAATCTCCACAAATTCTTGTTCCCATAAAGACATTAATGAAGTTAGTGCGACTGTTTTTCTGTACTTGTATGCCTGTCGAGGTGTTGTAAATGTAGTCACCAATTGTTGAGACGAGGGTGATAAGAGGTATCAGAAGGACTCGAACAATGCACATTGGACGGAACTGAGAGAAGATTGAGACAGGACGTGTCGAAGGGACAACGAGTCACTTACGATCAGCGAGCTAAGGGTATTGGCTCTCACGCCCAGTATAAAGGAGTTCTAAGCATATGATAAAAGGTAAGTGGATGAGCTGATAAATGAAAACTGAGATGACTGAGAGTATGAAGATCTTTAGATTTTTATCATTCTATATTTTTTAACATTTTGTGTGTATATGATAAAAGTTTCACCAAATAAATCTAGTCACATGCAATATTTCCGATACTAGCCTATAGTTATTTAATTACAATTTATGATGTGACATTAAGCTGCGTGCTCGCTATCCGATTCGCATGCACTCCTGGCGCGAGCAGCATGTTCTCTCTCTTTATACGGGGTTTTGAAGTAGAGCGTGAGCAGAGCAAGATCGAATCGCTACGATCCATCTTTTTTTTTTTCGTTATATTCAACGAGCACTGATGGTGCGCTGTTCCGAATTGGACGGGAGCGCGACAGATTACTTGCTTTTCGCGTGGATGTGATTATTGTTTTTCAAGATAATTGAAAAGTTGAACTAAAAGACAACATTTCAATTAATACCTTGATGTTATAATATTTTTAAGGATAAGTTGGTAGGGGCTGCGATATTGTGGAACTATATAAATAATATAGGCAGACAAATATATATAATTAAGTATCGGCTTGAAAAATAGAAATGTAAAGTATGACTATATGAAATTCGTGCTTCAGTTCCTAACCATGACAAACGACTCCTCACAGAAAGTATCTACATCCAATTAGAATCCCTTCCTAACAATAATCCTATAACTGATAAACAAAAGCTATCCCTAAACTATTTTCAAATTTTCAATTTGTTTAACAACAATAAATTGTTATGGTCCGTTCCCATATCCCACCATCCACTCTTATCTACATTTTCAAATCCAACATCTGGTTAACATTGATTTATGTTGTTATATTTTTATTTCCTATTCAGTTGACATTCGCATGATGGTATAGAACGATCAATCTAATTAGGAATTGATAAATTATTTGCCACTTCTAAAATTTTGTTTTATTGAAAACTAGTTTCGAATGTTATACATTCATCTTCTGTTCTAAAAACACTCAAAAATTCAAAAATAAGCAATTCAAAATATAGCTTGGTATTATTATACCTATTAAATTAGATGTAATATAAATCAGTATAATAAAACGTTTATGAATTTAATTAAGACAAGAAATCAAATACATGTTGGTACTCACCAAGATTTAAATGGATTATATCAAACAGAAAAGTTTGTACTGGTTTCTTCTCGCACTGAACTAACAATGAAAGAAAGGTGGGAAGTTTATAGGTAAATGGTTTAAAGGTCGGGGTTTTCCAGTAATGCCGGTGAGTAATTGGTTTTTCCGTGATAGATGGGAATAAATTTAAGATTGGACTATTAGAGATATTTATTTGGTCATTTAAGCAAACATCTCAGAAGATGAATGTAGAACATTCGAAACTAGTTTTCAATAAAACAAAATTATATAAGTGGCAAATAATTTATCAATACCTAATTATTTTCTGTTCATTTTATTTTCGTTTTTGACAACACTTTGTTTAATTAAGTCTCTATTCAATCTCTCCTCCTACCCTTTTTGTCCCTTTACAACAGAAGAATCCCTTTTTTATGTATATGTGTATATATATATATATATATATATATATATATATATATATATATATATATATATATGTATATGTATATATATATATATATATATATATCCAAATATCCAATGTTTAAAAAAATAGATTATACCAATCCTTCATATCAATAGTTTTTACCAAGACTTAAATATTATTCTAGCTTTATAACTTAAATATTATTATATTACATTATTTTTAGACATACTTAAAACTATTTTGCAAAATGACTACTGAATTTTCGCGGTTTCCTTTGGATCGCCGGATCCGCACACAGAGTGAGCGCGCTCGATTTCCGCTCTAACAAATGGATAAGCATTGCTTTTTTAGTAAAGTATTTTAAATATTAACTCCTCACTATAAGTTAATAGAGGAATAAATATTCAATGCAAGATCAATAAAATGTCCTATGCAATAAGGTGTTCTTCATAAAAATGGCATTCAAGTAATTATGATTTTTCTTTAACCATATTGGAATAACATGGCCCTCTTTGTTGTAATTTTTCAGTACTGGTTTAGGAATAACTGGATGACATAATAAAATTCCGAAAGGAGTTGTTGAGCAGAACAGAAAATTTCTGTGTTGAAAACCTTTTCCAGTCAGATCGTATCTCAAAGCTCACTTTTGGAGCCTGTGCTAATACCTTAATTTTTCCTTTATCCATCTCCTCATCAACAAATACTTATAATTTTATGGGGTCATAATTTATGTACTTTCTCGATGATTTATTGATCAGACATTGCTGATTCTTATGGTGATTCATTTGAGCTGAAACCAATGAAATCTACGATAATATCTGATTCTAAAGTTTAAAAGATAATTTCGGATCAATCTATCTACTTCCATGCTATGATAATCAGTCAATTTTCGCTGATTTTGTATATCGTCATTTAAAGATATTTTTTACGAGTTCCAAAGGTTCTTATCAGAAATGAATCTGATATCATGTATACATGTTTACTTTATAGTACCTGTTTAAATGTTTAAAAAATTCGATGTGCCATGAGATAGATGGAAACTGAAATCTTCATTTTTAATGAAGGGGCTACAGTACTTAGCATCGTCCAGTCCTGAACATTCGATTCAGATTTCGATTTGATATAGCGTTTTACCATGTAAGTAAAAGATGCCTGATGGATTGAGAACAATTTTTGATTACAACTTTGCAACAGAAATGGGATTTGTAAATATGTTAGATCTTATCTAACTTTAAATCACATGAAATATGCATTTTGCGAAGTAACACTAATAAAACAAGAATTAATACTGTCGAATTCTATTATCAATTGCGAAATTGATATTCATTGACCATGCAGGGTAATGCTTGTACACGAAATCAAATAAAGTTGTGTTTTAATACGAATTTACTAATTAATATTTTCTGATTGTATTTGTTCATATTTTATCAATGTCGCACTTAAAGGCATCCTTTTTTGCAACACAATCTCATTTCATATATCTCTCCTCCTGGTGTTTCATTATTTTTACCTCCATACAAATGATAAAAGGTGGTGATTTTTAGCTTTCGCTTGGTCAATTATTTTCAACAATGTAATAATTGCAATGGACCAATTAAAAACAAATTTTAATGCCCTCTCCCTCAAAATTTTAGATTTTACGTTTCAAGATACGTAGAATCCATAAATAAAATATACAATAATCCGCCCATCGCTATTTTTCTCTGAGATTAGTTTTTTTTTTTTTTTTTTTCAATTTGGCAGCAAAGTCAAGGGTTATCCTTGGAACACGACATTACCATCAGCCGGTTTGGTGGCAAAATCAACTTCGTAAATTTAGGATGAGTACCGTCAGGTTTCCTTTCTGAACCCAATACATTCTTGTTCAAAAATGGAGGAGAGACCATTACATGTCACCTTGCCAAATTCCTCAACATGTTGCCAGAAAAATATTAGAACCGGGTTGTGAGGAACTGCCAATTCTATTTCTTACTAGAAGGTTTTTGATGCTCAATGCTCATTTATCCCAATTTTTAAGTTCAATTGTACTATTTAAAGAAATTCCTGGTTTGAAATTGTAATTCCTGGTATCCATATTTTATGGATAAAATATGTTATCCATAATATCATTGTGTCTACAAATGGTCAATAGTTTTTTTAAGTTATAAGACTCCTCAGTCCATGTATGTATAGTTATGCATAATGATTGTTAATGCTTTTACTGCCCCAAGTATCTTTGAATATAAACATAACTCATAATCTTTGTCATTTGTTTTAAAAAATAATCGTTTATGATTACAACATCCCAGCTTTTATCGAATTTGGTGGTAAATGAACACAATCATTTCACCATCAATCCCTGATAGGAAAAAGAAAGACCCTTTTTGCGGTAGTATCTGTTTCAAGATGGGTTTCACACTTAGCTTTAGCTGATAGCAGTAATTCCTCGGGTTATCTGTTTTTATGTTTCTTGCAATCTTCTCATTTTATCGCCTTCATTTATCGGTTGGGCTAATCTTAGCGCTATAATGGAGCAAAGAAGAAAATTCTTCTCGTCTTGTTTTCCTCGAATCAGCGGATTGTGAGTTTGGTGTTTGCTCTGTAAAGAATATCAAGAGTTGGCTAGAAGCGATTAGGTATAAATAATTTCATGACAGTAAAATATATGACCTGCAAAACAAATTTTTCTTAGATTTTAAAAGGTTTCTTGGTATTAAAAAAAAAAATTTGTTGCAGAAGTCGCAAAACACTCTCAATTTTTTTCAGAAAATGAATTATTGGTATATTGTTATTTTCCACATTGAAATGAACAAAGTTTTGTGCACAAACATATACAGGTATTTAAATATTTTCATGCTAAACCAACTAAATATTCTAAGATTTCTAGAACGCTTTAATTATTTATTCAAACGCAGTAAATTATTCATTTATTAATAAATATTTCCCTTAAATTTTCTGACCTCAAAATGACATGAAAAATGAAGCGTAGTGACGTAAAGTTCTATAAATGTATGTGGGTTTAAAATTATAGAATATAAATGTATTAAGAAATAACTTGATAAGCCAAATTTTTTATACAAAAAAAAATAATGGTTCTTTCAACCTGATTGATATTCGTATAAAGCCCATATAAAATAAATAGTACTATCACTTTAACAATGCTCATTTTAATTTTATACACATCAACATCAATGTTTTTCATTTGTCTTTCTTTTCAGATAAATAAAGAGTATTTTTTATATTTATTTTTATTAGGAGTTCTACTTTTTTTTATTTTATTTACCTTGAATATAGTGTGAATGTAACCCATTTAGCACTATTGTCTACTACCCATCAATTAGCAGCTAGTAATATTTTTGAATAAAAAGTTTATCAGAAATTAATTTTAATTGATCATATGTAAATTAACTATCTCTGATGGTAGTATTAAATAAACACATCAAAATAAATGAGAAAAAAATAAAACCTATTGAATAAATATTATATAAATGTTTCTAGTATTTACTGTTTAAATGATTTATCGTTTTATGTCAAATATAAATTTAAATTTATCTATTATCATTAGTCATCATGACCCTGGTATGACGTGATTGTTGACTTAAAGGTTTAGCAAGGATACTCAATGAGCAATTGAACACAGATGAGTTTTTTTGTCTATAACAATATAATTGTTTTAAAAGGAATTTAGCTTCTACAATCTTACTTTTCTTTTCTTAAAAAGTATACATCTTTCAATTTGGTTTTTTATTTTTACTATCACCAATTTGGAAAAATGAATTTATTGAGCCAACCTTGTATAAATTAATGATATCAAATTTATAAGTTAGTGACAAATGTTTAATTAAATTGTAAAATTTAGGAATGAGGCGTCCATCTTGAGAGTTAGGATAAAATAGGCAATATAATTGATATTTATATAATATTGTTATGATATTTCTTACAGCCAGATTTATTATTTCAATATTCAAGTTTGTTCAAACCATACTGTTTTTTCTTAGCCTCATTATTCTAGAAAATTTACTACAAAAAAAAAATAAAATAAAATGTTTCCAAAATAAATCACAAATTGAAATATGTTAATATATTGTTTCTGCAATCCTTTGGGATCTTTAAAGACCAATGCGCCGGACGAACCGACCAATATTTTTATTTATTTCTTATTCTGAAAAGAAAAAAAAAAAATATTCCGTTGCCAGAATAAGTGGATATTTATTTATATAATGAATTCTGTTGTCCGTAAGCCTTCGGTCCCTAAAACCACTTCGTAGTGAGAATGCTCTGGCATCACGCCATCCAGTTTTACTGTACAGATTTATGTATCTCGAAAGAAAGTTTAGTCGTGACAAACCATCCTTGAATTATTGTTCCATTTCTTTGTCTGGTCGCCAAATGCCTTTTTCTCTATGCGGAACTTCTTTGGATCTGATCTGTAAATTTCTTATATTATGAGTATAAATGCTACATTCAAAGCATGAGATCGATAATAATCTATTATGCTCGTGTGAACACAATGTATACTGTGTTTCTAAGATTGCGTTTTATGGATTAATTTGTACAAAGTAAGTAGAATAGAAAGAAAATGATGAATATCGAGAAAAATCACTAAACGAATTATTACTTAAAGAAAGCAATAATATATCAAAAAATTATATTAGTTTATTATTTAGAAGATTCGAAAAGAAAGCCTCGAGTCTCTCAAACATCATTTAATAACTAATCAGTCGACGTTTCGCCAATTCTGGAATCATCAGAACTGAAAATCATAAAACCACATAAATGCAGTCAAAAATAGCACATCTCACTTCAACAGCCTAGAGAATACTAATCGAATTGAAATACTATATCTTCAGTATATGCAGAAGTTTATTCGACTGTTTATTTTATTTTTTTAATTATTAATATTAGTTTTTAAGGGTGTTGAAGTAATATGTACCATATCAAGTCTGTATTTATGTGATCTTATGCTTCCATTCCTTATGGAGAAACGTTGAATGACTTGTTACTTTCTGCTGTTTGGGAAACTGAAGGCTTTGATTATGAATCTATGATATTAATATCCTGCAGAATTGCTTAAGTATATTTTGTTAAATTGTTATAATCACGCTCGACACCGGCACACAATGTACATATAGGAACTTGAGAACGATTCGTAAGTACTTATTAAAAATTTCTTGCTCGTTTGTTTCCTCAATCTGAAGTATGGCGTTAAATGGTCTCAAACATTCTTGGGAGATCTCATTTAATTTACATAACTAACAGGATTACCCTCAGTGCAAATTTTTGTTGGCAATAACGTGAAACACGAAGAATTTCAACCAGAAATAATCTGCTGCGTTGATATAGTTTGTCATAGTACAATGCTTTCTACTCGGAAAACTTATAAATCGGATCCGATCTGCTATGTTTGTTTGGTTTTATTTTTATTAATATGAGTCGTGTTACAGATTTTTGCAATCTGAGAATTTACATTTATATATATATATATATATATATATATATATATATATTTATTTTTTCTGTTGGCACTATAGACTATGCAGATCTTTGGCCGCGCGTTGTGGTCTTTTTACAGACACTTTATCGCTTGCGGGAGCTCAGACAGCCTGGAGGGGGTCACCTAACCTCACGTTGCTGCGAACCATGATTTCCATGGTGCAGCGGCAGGCTGCCCATTGCAACATAGCCAGTCCCTTTGGGGCCAATTCGGCAGTGTCCTTCCCACCGACTATCTCGGGTTCAAGGGCAGTGACAAATCGGTCTAGACCCACGGATTATGGCTGTTCGGGGTCAGCAGGCGCACGAGGACTTATATTTCTTTCCCCGAAGCAGACCCTCCATGGACCAAACCTCCTGGCGGCTATTTAATATCCTAGGAGACCACAACGCGATTCACAATTTAGGTACACGGGGCAGGGTCATCACTCCTACGCCCATATATATATATATATATATATATATATATATATATATATATATATATATATATATATATATATATTTATATACATATATATATATTTATATACATATATATATATATTGCAATGGAGTGGATAGAGGTCCTTCAAAGGTCCTTATTTCAAAAATAGTCAGTTTTAACTTTGATACCAGGTTCGATAGATCCTGCCTAGTTATTAAATCCAAATTATTAGCTGTCATATATTATTAATTTATTTTCTTATTATTTCTTTTATTTTATTTATTTATGTTATTATTTATATGTATATCGTAAAGTTATAAAAATATTGCTAGCTATGGAGAGGTCCTTTAAAAGGCCTTATTTCAAAAATATTCAATTAGATGAGTTTGTTTTGCTAAATTCTGTTTTCAAAATCATGATAGGTTTTAGAATAGTTGTATAAGAAAAAGAAAAATGAATCCATTGATCAACACTCCTAACAAGACGTCTTCCAGATTCGGTTGCCTCTGGATTAATGATGAAGATTATTTTGCCCCCTCCACTGAATCCCGTAAACCCCAAATCTTCAAGATCGGATCTATCAAAATCCTAATTTTCGGTCGATTCCTAGGAGTTTTACTCGTATTAATTATTCTTTTAGTTATTAGTCCATTATCCACCGTAACTTTAAACGCCCATTTCAGTCTTCGTGGTGACTGAAATATTTATTATTTTGCGATGGAGCTTCAATTATACTTGCCGAATATTGGTCACACGATTCGGCTTCTTAATTAAATTATTCCCGATAAACGTTTATACTGTGGTGACTTTTTGAACCAAAAGCCAAAGTGAAATACATTTTTTTCTATGAAAACAAGAATTTCCATGTTACATATCTTCCGTTATCTGCAGAACCCTATTTATTTCGATATTATTTAGGAAGGTATGATGGAAAAATATATTCCCAGAGCAGTCGTTGGGAAAGGCTTTTGTGCCCCTATCTGGTGACGGCACAACAAAAAAGGAAACTCATAGAGATTGGACTCATCTGGGGGTTGTTGGGATTTACCTGGTATGGGAAACAATAAATATGGCAGGGGATAACAGGATACATTTATTACCTTCTGTCCCCATTCATTATTCTGTAATGCTACATGGATTTTTCGTTCAAGTATTGAGCCTTCCAATGTGTTGGGTGTAATGAAATTTTTTTGCTGTGTCACTGATTTACCCCTGAATATTTTTGTATTAAAAAAACTACTTATATAGTAATATTTTTATTTCTGTAATTTATAAATAAATAAAAAAGTACTATAAAGAAAAAACATTTCACAACACTCAATAATGCAAAAAATTAGAGTGAGCATGACTATAGTGGTTGTTTGCCTGGTGATAGCTGTATTTTCAACCTTGAATTCTTGTATTTTATCAGAATCTTAAAATTGTTTTAATGTTTATTCAGTTTATTCTATATTTTTTGTTTTTTATGCCCATTAGAATTGATAATTTCTAAATTTTTTGTAGGTAATTCGGATTTTTGCATTTTATCATAATTTTTCATAATTTTCTAAAATTATGAAATAATTTGTTTATTCGTAATATTTTGGTATTTTTAATACTTACAATTGTAAACGCCCTTAACAATGATATATAAATTAATAAAATAATTATTTTTTAAAGTATTTAATCCACGATAATAGCCCGTGAATTACATCTACTAATGACATAATATCACCCAGATTACTCCAATTCATTAATACATATTGTTCTTGGCCATTCCTCGCCCAATTCTGTACTTAAGCAACAATTTATTAATTATGTTTGATTAATTGAAATATATTCTTGAATTTAGCCAAGAATACTTTAAAAAAAAATATAGTAATATCATTTGATAGATTTTAATTCGATTTGAAACAGGTTTCACCATAGTTATGTTCTGTTTCATCGGTGTTGTAAACTTCGAATAGAAATTCTCCGAAATTTAGAAAATTTAAATCATAATTTTATGGTTTCTTGAATTCTCAGTCCTTTTTACGGTCACGAAACTAATCTTTTTTTTATCATTAAAAGCTTTTGCTTCCGCCTAAAAAAAATTGCTTTTCTGCACAAGTTCTGAGACACGGGAATATTTTTTAGTGACGATGCTTAACCATCAATCTAGAATTAGCTCAACTCATAGGTACTTCTCTTCTCGGTTCCATTTTTGATGTTTTTAACTGGTATTATTTGACAATTTTTTTAAGGTATTTTTTTAAGGAATTCAATTTTTTTTATCAATGCATTCGAGGAAAAACAACCTCTAGAACTGTCATCGTTTTCCATTTCACACTAATTTCTTTTTTCTTAAAAACTTTCTTTATCAATTTATGAAAAAATCCTGTTATTGCATTTTCTACTTCGTGTTGATTGAATGATTCTACGACGCTTAGTAGTTGATGATCAAAATTATACTGTTGCAACTAACCTATGTTTTCCCTTGTTTATGTCTCTGTGAATTAATAATGATATTGACCGAGCTATTTTCCGAGAAAAAAAAACAACTTTCAATTGGCAAAATATAGGCAGTAAATTGAGTTAATTATAGTTTTATAACATATTTTAGTTGCTAGATGGACGTTTGAGCAAACCGAACAGTCATAACAGAAAAATAAATCCAGATCAACAGGTACAGTTTTAGTAGTTCGAAACATAACTAGAATCTTCGGTAAAAAATAGTTTAAACCTGATTTTAACTTGGATTATTATTTAACAAGAATATTGAAGCAGCTAAGATATAATTTGAAGCGATCTTACCAATTTTCAGTTGACGCCTTATTTCTTAGCTTAAATATAGGAGTAATGGTAGTCAAATGGTTTAGCTATTTGTGTAAACTTAAAACTATTTATCCTAAATTGTAAAATCATATCAGATTCAATAGTTTATCCAATACCGTTAATCTTATTGTTTACAACCATCCTCACCAATTTAACGCAAGGATCGCTTAGTAAAATTATTGAATATTGAATGAAGGAAGATAAGATTTTGCAAAATTAAATAAATATTCCATAAATATTTTTAAAAAACACATACAAATATATATTTTTTTAAATAAAAAAATAAATACAAAAATTAAGGGTAAATTTATAAATAAATTATAAAATCAATTAATTAAAAAAAATTGTACAATGACTTATATTTTACAATAGTTGTAGAAATTATAACATGTTTTTGATTAGTTGACATTTGATGGGTTATGTCTTAAAGTTTTCTAAAAACCGCAGATCAACACCTTTCTATAATAACTAGAATTGGATAGTGTTAGGATTTGAAGATCAATTTTAATGGCATCGAAGACTTAGCATCTACTTCAACCTACGTTCGTGTGGCATCCTCATTGATACCATTCGTAAATACTAACAGAATATAGGTTTCAGATAAACACATTTATTTTTATATTTATTTATTTAAGTTTCAACTTGAGCTATATCGAGACAGTTATTGGAGTTACCGGGTGGATTACTCCTCCAACTCCCAGCATAATTATGTTCCATCGTTAATTAAGTTAGCCCATCCTGAGGTAAGTGTTCTTCAATTAGTTACAAGTTCTGATGACTGCTACATTTAGTCTCGCCTCCTTATCTACAGAAGGCTCCTGAATAGCGAGGGCTGTTTCTTAGCTTAATAGCCTCAGTCCTTGCTAATTTATTGCCGTAATTTTAATTTTGTAGCTTTCATCCACATCCATTTCACTTTTCCGTAGCCAGGTCAAGCATATCGGTTATATATTAAGAATATATACTCGTGACGAAAAAAATATGTCAATCCAGCGGTGTTTACCTAAAAGGTTTGTAAAATTAAGAACTGATTTAGGTAGAGAATATTTAGAAGTGATGGCTAATCAACTGTATGTTGGGGATCAGTCAATGCATCTTAGAATAAAAGAAAATATGTTCTTTTATTTGCAATTAACGTTTTGACCATACCATATGGGGCTTTCAGGCTTTTTACATGTATAAGAAAAATATATACACAGTAATAAAAAATAAAATAATTAAATTCTTATTTGTACGTCATTTGTACAATATGCGTTATATACATTTTACATCCACTCTCATTATTTATTTTCATTTAGTTCTCCTTTTTTATTTTATTTAATTATATTATTTGTTTAGCATTCTGTGATAGTTTATATAATTATTATTTTTTTTACTCTTTCTATGTAGATATTTCCTTTATTTCCACCATTCTAATCACTGTTCATTTCTATTAATATTTTTGTATTCCGATCTTTCTATTTATACATTAATTTTTGAATTATTTTATTTTGTCTTTATCTGCAGTCTGTAGCCCTGAAGATAGGTTGCTTCGAAACATCGGCTGTAAAAAAAAAGTAACTTATCGTTGTTGTTTTTTTAAATTTCATTGACTTATCTCCAACTGATATCTAATCCTTGTTAGTAGATTATTAGATGAATAATTGTTTTGTATTTTTAGAATACTTTTCTATGTATTTTATACTATTTTCAATATTCTTTTTAATACTTCGATGTACTTTATTGTTTTATATTATAATAATAGTTTTCAAAGTAATTTTTTTTTTTTTTACATCATACTTTTCATAATATATCAGTTCATTTTTGGAAAAAAAACTGGTAGTATAGTAGGAAATAGTTATAATAGGACAAAGGGAAAATTAATTATATATATATATATATCTTTCATGAATTGGAAAATCTGGAAAAGTCGGAGAATTCTGTAAAAAAATTTGGTAGACATCCTGATCTTGTCTATATGTGTCTATTGGTAGAGAATGAAATCTGTATTAAGTAGCTGCCATTGGGCCTGGTAACAACATTTCTCTTCGCAAATTCTTATCGCTTAAAACTTAAAATAGCTCTTTTCTTTAGTACATTCTCTTTGAAATTTCTATGGTTTCTATGGTTAAGTTTGATTTTATTGCACTAAACTGGAAAAAAAGGACCACAAGTCAGAAATAGATTAAAATCCTAAGTCACGAGGAAGAAAAGAAGTCATCTATTTGTATGCAAATCTGTTCCGTGAAATGAAGGCGATTCAGTCCTTACAAGTGGAAATAAATTACGAAGTCAGCTGTTTACGAGATTACCCCATGACTCATTCTGATTGTAACTCATGCCTGATTTCAGGAAATAGCTCTCCTTTTTGCAATTTATATCTCATTCTTTTCCGTTTTAAGTGAAAGATTTACAACAAAAGCCATGAGAAAATTCTATTTAAAGTAGTTAATTTTCCATTTCTGAACTATTCTAACAAGGAGAGGTTCATCTAGATTTTGATGAAACTTTTTCAGGCGAATCTGGACCTTACAATATTTGGACTGTGTAGGATATTAGGGAAAAAAATAGGGAAGTTTGAATATGCAAAACTTTTTTTATATTTCTGATTCTGAAGAAGGTAAAAAAGTGAGTTTGGTGCCAAAATGTTCCTGCTAAGTGGAATTGTATACACAATAAGATACCAAAACGTTCAAGTATGAAGCTTGGTAGGAATACTAAAAATCTCAAAAACGCCATAAAAAATAGTGATTTATTTTAGGGGAAACGTTACCTTTCTCAAAAACCGAGATCATATTTAATATTTAAACAGAAACAGTTTATTTGAAATTATTTGAAAATCGAAAAACAGTAGGTTCTTTACTAAAAATTCATCCGACTATTTTGGTTTTTTCAATATAGTTTTACATGTTTTTCTTGTTTAACATGTAGAATGCAGGTGCACGAAACTTATAGTTGTTTTGTTCGTTTCTGTTTACTTTTTCAAACGTTTGTTTAAGCCTTTGAAATGGGTTACTTTATTTAGAAGTTGTAATTGATAAATTATTTGCCATATTTATAATTTTGTTTTGATTGAAAACTAGTTTCGAATGTTGTACATTCATCTTTAGTTCTAAAACACACAAAAATTCAAAAATAAGCCATTCAAAATACAGTTTGATATTATTATACGTATTAAATTAGATGTAATATAAATCAGTATTTTAAAACATTATATTGATCCTTCTATACCGTCTTGCGGATGCCAACTGATTAGAAGTTGTAGCTAAAATATGAATTGTCTTGAAGTCCTATTCAGTCTTCAAGCCGGTTTTTATATTCCTCATTTTCAAACACTATTTAATAAAGGAACATTCCTTTTTTAAAAGAATTTGTATCAACAAATCTCCATCTATCTATCTTTGTCATTCCTATAAAAATAAATATGATACGAACTTTCATACGATTTCCAATAAATAATTTTGAAATACGGGATGCTAATAAAAAAAAGATAAATATCGTAATACTTTTATTTATTATTCAAAAAAGGAAATACAAGAAATTTTGATGAATTAATAAATCTTACAATTAGAAAGTATGTATTACATTTTGGCTGTTTCCTTTGTCAACTGTTTTCTTTTTTACAAAAGCATGGAAAACAAATACAATGTTTTTGATATGTTTACATTTTTATCTGCAGTAGTCCACTTTTTGTTAAACGTGCGTGGTTTAACCATTTTATAAGTTGAGAGGGAAAAAAGGAAAATTATTGACTTATTATAAAATTTATTTATTGATCAAACGAGGAAATATATGAATGTACAATGGAATGTACATAGGAATAAACGTATAAATATAGGAATGGTTTAATTTTGATAAAATAATAAATCTTACGTGTGTGTAAATAAATAAATAGATAATAAGTTGTGTTTGTGTGTGTGTGTGTGTGTGTGTGTGTGTGTGTCTGTGCGTGTGTGTACCATTATTTTAAATAAATTTGAATCATTGATAAAGTCAAATATTTTCATAAAAAAATATTAGTGGTTCTTTTTTTTGATGGCAACGAAATTTATACGTTATGCTGCTCAAAATAATTAATTAATTCTCAATAAACATTCTATATATTTATATATCTGTATAATATATAATAATAATATATGTATAATATATAATAATATATGTATAATAATAATAATATATGTATAATATATAATAATATATGTTTTAAGTATATAAATATATATGTCGTACGTTTTTATGGTATATTCCTTTTCCAGTTTATAATTAACAGTAACTATTTACCAAATAATTTTCTTTTCAATAGATTATCGATATTTATCTATTGGATTTCGGGCATTTTTGGTATTCTCTAAAGGTTTGTAATGATAAATTTTATGTTATCTTAGGGAATATCTTTATTATAAAAGCTAAAAAAAAGAAATTTCAGCAATTCTTCATAATTTCGAATTATAACTTACTTTGCTTTTGCCTTTTGGAAATGGCAATTATAATTTTATGATTGAGTCTTTTATTCCTGTCTCTGCCATTTGTTCTGAAAGGCTTTTGATCTATTTTTTATGCTCACGAATCCATGGTAGTCTAAAGAAACTGATTCTTTTTGACGGTGTAATCGAAGGGCCTTATTTTTTATACAGACATTTACTTTTTTCCGAAGCAGAAAAAAAAATGAGATTAGTGTAGAGCTATACTGTATAACAAAAACTAATGTATAAATAAAAAATGTAAATAAAATATGTAAATAAAAAATTATAAAAATGTATAAAAGCTATGATGTATAACAAAAACTAATAAGAATAAGTATGATTTTTATATTAATTTTTATTGTATTTTAAGATTTTTTTTTTCTGGCATTTTGTTTTAATAAATTGTAAAACCACTATTGGAAGTTAGTATTTATCAACATGAAACTCAGGTACAATTTAGCAATATATCACATTGTGCTAATGTGATTCAAATGCATAACCATAACCAATTTGTGCCAAATCCCACCCATATTTTGATTTAAAAGAAATGAAAATATAAAGGCATATCCTAGGCAATTTTAGGTTTTTTCTTATCCTCCCTCTCCTCTAATATTACCACCTGTGCTTCTTTATGGAGATCCTCAATTAGGAAGAAATATGTTTAACGTTAAGTTTGGTTTTCTTAAAGTTGTATTGTTACTAAATGTTTTCCCCATGATCGCAAGCACGAATAATTCAAAAACAAACTATATTGGAATTAAAATACGTAGATTAAAATATCTCGTGGGATTTGAAGGGCGATGTCTTTATAGAACAAATTTGTGGTTTTTGACGGATAAGTTGGTTATAAGTTTTAAGTAGAATATTTTCAAAGCTGAATGCTTGTCAGAGTTCAGAGCTGATTAATAGATTTGTTCACATCTTCCCTAAAAGTTTATAGTGATCGTGCCAGATCAACTAAATATGCTATAATCATATCTATATTGCACTATGTTATGTACAAATTCTATGGATGTGTGTAAAATTATATATATATATTTATTTATATAAATATTTATAATTTATATATTTAAGATAAGGTCTTATACTTGCGATTGAAGTCAAAGTTTCAAAATAGCTTGATTCTACTTTAAATCGTCAACATCTCAATTAAACTACCTCTTTTAAAAGTGTTTATACAGCTTTGCTGAGAACAGCGATTTGTTTTTGGTGATATAACTATTCATTTTAGCTGACGTTTCTTGATTGATACATTTAACGTTATATTCAGCGAATTCGTTTGCAGTAGATTTTTAAAATTTTAATAAAAAATTTTTTAAAAAATACACATGAAGTTTTAATATGATTTGGTAAATATAATGGCATTATTATTTTTCCAAATTATACCGTAGATGATTTCTACTGTTTAATTCACGGATACGTTACAACACGTTCGGAAACAATTCCTCGTAACGATAGTTTATCTTTAGACAACTCATTTCTTTAGAATTACATGCATGATGCCGTATTTAAATATTGTTTTTTAAAACACGTTACACAATTATTTCATATTCAGAATTTGTGATATTAGTTTATCAATATTTTGAAACTTAAGATTAAAAAAATCCCTGAAAATAATTGTAAAACAAATAGTTAATTTTGTCTTGTTTCATTATAATATTCATGCTATATATGTTATACCTTTGCAATAGAATGGTTCAAAATAACTTTGTTTAATAACACTGGTCGACAAGGTTCTCTTCACAAGAAATTTGATTAGCGACTCTAGTGCATTTTATCATTCAGCTTTGTAGCCAGAATCTTTCCATCAGTCATAGTTTTCCTGTGGCAGCCTCTTTATAAAATCTGATGCCATTTACAAATTTCTTGGAAACAATAAAGCAGAAAACTATCGTGACATATTGGCTGATCTTCTGCATTCTTATAAAGCTATGGGATGCAATATGTCTTTAAAAATTCACTTCTCACACGATCACTTCAACATTCACTTCGACATGTTTCCGAAGAATCTTGAGGCTGTCAGCGATGAGCAAGGTGAGCGTATTCATCAGCAAATTTAAGTGGAGTTCTAATACGCTGTCTAACTACTGTTATCTCTTTCTAGGTAAATCAGGAAGTGAGTAATTTATAAAAAATTCAAAAGGAATATCAGTCAAAACTCCTGCCCGATTGGGAGAAACTGAAACGATATTTGAATTCAACATGAAAAATACTTCTAGAATCTGTTATTTTTATTCTTGTGAAAGAATAAATTTATAATGAATTTTTAGACCAGTGTAATTACAGTTGTTAGTTTTTTGATACATCTATTCTAGATATCGAATATTTAAAAGTTATTTCTTTACTATACCGGATTAAACAATTCCACATATGAATAATTTACTTTATTTGGCTTGTTAAGGTCTCTGATACATTTTCCATTTATTAACTATTATTATACATGCCATAATAGGTGTTAATACATATGGATAATATTATATTAAATGAAAGATTATAAGAGCACGGTGTAGTTTTAGATACCATTAAAGTCAACTTGCACATTTCGTGTAACACGCAGAGCTTAATAAAATTTTGTACTATATTATAAGCACCATTGATAGTCAGTAAGATTATTAATATTCAAGAGAGAATTTTAATAGTCTCAAGGCCTTTGAAACAATATTGATATCAAGACATTATGATACAGTCTTCTATAAAATTTAATCCTATAAACATGAGATGATTCGAACGATACAAACGCTTTAATAACCCAGTTTTAATACTTTCCTTCTTTCGATTGCAGGTTTATATGGTGAGGACAGAGTTCAAAATTGGATTTTTGGGGAGTTTTCGATATTTAACAACTAACTCAAAATATTAGAAATACGGATATATCTATTATCTCTTTATATGACTATAATTATATGCAAGAACAACTATTATTAGAGTTTCTGGATATTAATAAGGAGTAATTAAAAAGAGAGAGAAATACTTTATTTAGCAGTAGTGCTTCCCCAATATGTCGGGTTGCTATATGGTGTAGCGAACTAATCAATCTATAATAAAACATATTATATTACATATATACATTTTTCATTGTATTACCATTTTGACTGAGGTCGTTGCTTTCATCGCGCACTATTGGATATAGAACCAATACTGTCCTTCCGGTCTTGGAGAATAGGACTATATCAGCATATCTCGCCGATCGTCAATACAATATACCTCGTCGAATCAGGTGAAGTCCCTTTTCTTAAGGAGACTTATGCTTGACCCTATGGTGCCGGCGTGTTATAAGGAGGGAGTCGTTTGTTTAATAATGGTTTAGTGAACACTCAAGGTCGGACCTAACATTTACCTCCGACGTTTCGGTCGCCTCTTAAATGCCTGTCGGATTAGCGTTAATTACCCTTTAAGAGGTCCGTTCGTTATCCGCCCCGACCACTTTATATGCTCATTTTATTTACTGTCATACTATCACTCAATCACATATATCGGGTATAGTTAATACCGCAATTCAACGTTTTATAGCAGCTTAAATTCTACGGATGATTTCCGAACGGATGCTTGTTTGTTTGTTTGTTTGGGTTTTAAGGCGTAAAACCGCTAGGTCATCAACGCCTGTGGCTATTTTTTTTTTCTATTATTTTTGATTTTGATTTTATTTATTTATTTTATCAAATCGAGACTTTTAAAAAAAAAAGAAGTAAGTAAATATATAATAATGATAATTAAAATATATATATACAAATATATACAAACATATATACACACACACACACACACACACACACACACACACACACACACAAAGATAAAAAAATGATTCAGATAAATAAACAAAACAGATACATAGATAAACAAATAAGATATAATATATTATAAAAAACTATATTTTATTTATTATGTCATTTGCCTTTAGAGAGTTTAATACACATTTTATCTTGTTTTCATCGTTACCTAGACTGGTTGCGATATCGGGTGTAAGTTCTGACCTGGCTAGAACCGAAATATAAAATGGGCATTCCTGAAAGATATGACTGACCGTGAGGGTGTTTTGACAATGTTGGCATTTCGGTGGCGGTTGCTTGCTAATAAGATAGGAATGGGTCAAATTGGTGTGTCCTATTCTCAGTCGGGTTATTGCTCTTTCTTCTCTACGATTAGAACGATTTGACGTGATCCATGGCTTGACTAATGTTTTAATGGTCTTCAGTTTACTTGGTGGGCTCTCATTCCACATGGACTGCCACCCATCAGTAATTTCTCTTTTGAGGGGAAAACTGAGTTCTAGAGGTGTTAAAATGGCAGCGCCTCGACCTGGAAGAGTAAGTGCCTGTTTAGCTGCTAGGTCCGCGAGCTCGTTACCGACTATTCCTACGTGGCTTGGTACCCATACGAAGTATACCGATTTTCTTAGGTTTTCGAGCATATGGAGGTAAGTATGGATTTTAAGTAATGTAGGGTGTTTTGGATATGTATTATTTAAACCTTTTAGTGAACTTAAAGAGTCAGTTATTATTGCGATGGTTGTAGGCGATATTGACATTGAGAAGTGAAGGGCTGAGACTATTGCATGGAGTTCGGCGGTATATATGCTGCACAGTTTATGTAGTTTTATTTTGTGGGTTGAGCTGTGGGTAACGAAGGAAGATGCTGTAGAGTCGGAGGATTTAGATCCATCTGTATAGATTAAGAATGGTTCCGGAATATTCTGGAGGAGGCGGGAAAATTCAGTTTTGTATTCCAAGGGCGATGTTTTGTTTTTGGGTAGTCGTGATAAATGTAACATAATTTTTGGTGGTTTGTGCGTCCATGGAGGAGTATGAATTTCAGGTTTATATAAAGGAATTCCTTTAAGGAACGATGTAGCGGAAGAAATTCTCTCTGATAAAGGAAGTGTTGGATTAATTTTTTTTTCAAAAGTTTTGGAGAATTTTGGTTTGAAAATGTACCTATGTGTTGGGTGTTCCGTTTGAGGGAAGAGTTTAGAGATATAGTTTACTGCCAGTTTTTTTCTTCTAAATAAAAGAGGCGGTAGTCCTGCTTCGGAACACAGACTGAGAATAGGACTGGTTCTAAACGCGCCGGTCGCGATGCGTATTCCGGTATGATGGACAGTATCGAGTTTATTAAGGATCCGGTAGCGGGCAGAACCATAGATAAAACACCCATAATCTAATTTCGAGCATACTAAAGATCGGTAAAGTTTTAGCAGAGTGATTCTATCTGAGCCCCAGGAAGTACCGCTGAGAAATCGTAGTATATTTAATTTTTTTGTTGCAGTTAGTTTTAGTGTAGAGACGTGTGGTTCCCAAGTCAGTTTTCGGTCAAAAATCATCCCTAAGAATCGATGGTTGTTTGTATATGGGATCGAGGAATTACCTAAAAGTAGTTCGGGAGAGGTGGGAGTATTTCTCTTTCTGCTGAAATGTAAACATTTAGTTTTTTCGGTAGAGAAACGAAGACCAATGGAGAGAGACCAGTTATTAATTCTATTGATGGCTTCCTGTAATTTAAGTTGTATGGTGGTAATGTTATCAGATCGACAAATAATGGCTAGATCATCTGCGAACAAGATCGGTTTGACATCCCTAGGTAAGCTGAGTCCCAGGTCATTTATTGCTAGGCAGAATAGAGTGGGGCTAAGGACACAGCCTTGTGGGACACCGTTGACCTGTTCATACTTCTCAGATAGTTCGCATCCTATTCTAACTCTGAAGTGACGGTTTGAAAGAAACTGTTTGATAAAATAGAACATTTGCTCTCTGATTCCTATAGATGATAACTTATTGAGAATTACTGCGTGGTTTATGCTATCAAAAGCCTTCTTCATATCAAAGAATACAGCGATCATCTGTTGAGCGTTGATGAAGGTATATTGGGCTTCGGCCTCTAATGTAACCAGATGATCTATTGTGCATCGTCCTTTGCGGAACCCAGATTGAAATGGTTGTATTAAATTGTTATTCTCTATTATCCACATTAATCTTTTGTTGACCATACGTTCCATAATTTTACTTAGACAACTAGTTAGGAATATGGGGCGATAGCTGTTTGGGTCCCGTTTGTCTTTTCCGTTTTTAAGAATCGGGATTATGACTGAATCGCGCCAGGTGCTTGGGTAGAGCCCAGTGAACCAGATGTGATTATAGTATTCAAGCAGCCATTTTTGTGTGTCAACTGGAAGATTTTTTATCATGTCATAATGGATATGGTCTGGACCAGGCGAAGTTCCTTTAACGGTATTTAAGATATTTTTAAATTCCCACATTGAAAAAGCAAGGTTATAATAGGGGGTTTCGGCATTTACTGTATTATCAGTTTCTATTTCGTCAAGGTTGGGACTATTTCTCTCGGAATTATATATCTCGGAATAAAAATTTGCAAAAGTATTTGAGATCAGTGCAGGGTTGTCAGACAATTGTCTATTAACTGAAATAGTGTAACGGGAGGAAGAAGGATTTTTAGTAAGTTTATGGATTTTGTTCCATACGTCAGCTGACGTAGCAGAAGCATTTATGGAACTTATATATTCTTTCCAAGACTCACTCTTACATTGTTTAAATATTTTCCTGCATATAGCCCGCTGTTTTTTATATTCTATCAGGTTTTCGGACGTCATAGATTTTTCAAATTTTTTATACGCTTTACGACGATCTTTAATAGCTTTTTTACACGTATCGTTAAACCAAGGGACTAGCGGTCTTCTGGGTAAACCTGAGGTCATTGGTATCGATGATTTTGCTGCTTTTATGATCGTATTTGTAATTATTTCACAGCCTTCGTCCATGGTCATATCGGATGGCTGTGTTTGGGGTGGTGAGGCTAAGGAGGTAAAAAGAGACCAATTAGCATTTTTCAACACCCATCTCGGTTTTACGTGCGTGGGATTCATGCTAGTAAATTTTATGAGTAGCGGGAAGTGGTCACTACCATATAGATCAGGTAATACTGTCCAGTAAATATTACTAAAAAACGTTGGACTACAGAAAGAAAGGTCAATGGCTGAGTAGGTCCCGTAGCTGGAGCTGAGGAAGGTAGATTCTCCAGTATTAAGTAAGAGAAGATTAGATATATCTAGAAAATTTTCTATTATTTTACCCCGCATGTTGATATCTCGGGATCCCCATAGAGGATTGTGGCCGTTCAGGTCCCCAATAAAAAGAACAGGACGGGGCAGTTGGTTGTAAATATCTAATAGATGTTCAGTATCTATTGTACGGTCTTGTGGTAGGTATATATTGCATACGGAAAAGGCGAAACTTCGGTGAACTCTAACAGCAACCGCTTGAAGGTGGGTGTTAATCGGAATTGATTCTGAATATATGGATTTATGTACAGCTATTAAAACTCCATGGTGATTATGATTTGGATTGGGGCTATCTTTTCTATAGATTTCGAAGTTTTTTATTGTGATTTTGTCTTTTGTTGCAAGATATGTTTCCTGAAGAGCTAGGCAAAATGGATCAGTATCACGTATTAATATTTTCAAATCATTAAAATGAATTTTTAAGCCATTACAGTTCCATTGAATCAATGACATATATGGTTATTATATTTAAAAGAAATAAAATAAAGAAGGAAAGATACATATATATGTATGGATGAAAATATATTCTAACTAGAACTAAGAATATATATGTGTTTTTGATGAAAAGAAAAAATCTATGTATTATTATTTTTACTAGGAGAGTTTTTTCCTTTGTTTTCCTCTTTTTGGTTTTTGAACCACATATCCATCTTCTTCCTGTTCATTATTAATTAATATTTGTTCATTAATTAAATCGACGGGAGGTGGGTCTGGTTTAAGTGGCGGGGGTCGAGAAGGAGTCAGGGTGTTGGGAAGTGGTAGGCTAGGAGTGGGGGGGTTCGGTGGGAGATGCGAGATACCGGAACAGCTGGAAGGAGAGGGGAAAGGGAGAGGAGTGGGGGTCATTTCAGCACTAGCGCAAGACCCGGCGGGTTGGGTGATAACAGGCGTAGTCTGTGTATGGCTACTATGAGCTTTAATCTGAATAATTTCATTTGATATTTCTCCAGCTGGGCTATTTTTATTAGTCTCTGCTTTGCTAAGATTATCTGGAAAATAATATAAAATGTTGGCCTGAATGGCAACATCTTTTTTTTCAGTATTTTTATTTTGATTTTTAGTTATTTCCGCGAAGGTTTTATTAAACTGGATAGGATTTTTCTCTTTATATATTTTTTTTGCTTCGTTGAGCGATACTTTATTATTAACTTGCATTGCTTTTATTTCTTTTTGCAATTTAAATACGGGACAGGAGCGATCAAGAGCATTATGTGAGCCGTTACAGTTAATGCATCTAGCCTGTAGATTGCACCTAATATTTTCGCCATGTTTATTCTGACCGCACTGGATACATACAGTTTCTTTTTTACATTGTGCCGTAGGATGAGAAAAACCCAAACAATTAAAACATCGTAATGGGTTAGGTATATACTGTTGAACTCTAATTGTTTCGTATCCAATCTGTATTGTATCTGGAGGTTTAGGGGTCGGGAATGTTATAATATAATTATGCGTTAATACTTCGTTTCCGTTATTCTTTGATTTAATTCTTACTATGTCTTTAATAATTGGGGTCAGTTCTTTTTTAATTTCTTCTATTTCCATATATTGAAAATCGAAACAACGGATCACGCCTTTGCTATAGTTAAGTGTGTTGTGAGGAGTTATCTGTACTGGGTATTGTCCACCAAAGTCCGTATAGGATAGAAGCTTATTGGATTGTTGTCCATTTATTGTTTGTATTAGAAGAGACCCGTCTCTTAACTTTTTTACGGTTTTAACGTTTCCTACCAAGTTAGAGATTACTTTATGGATAAAAAAAGGGGAGACTTTTTTAAAGTCTTCTTCATCTATTCTTTTCACTAATAAATAGGTTGGTGGTATGTTTTCTCCTCTTTGTGGTAAAATTTTGTCGGGGGGAAATTTGATTCGACCCCGAGCCCATTTTCTTTTTTTATTTAAAGGACTAGTTAATTCGGGAGGGTCAGGAGGCTCTCCCATTTTTCGTTTAAAGAAATATTAAAGAAAAAAAAAATAATAAAAGAAAAATAAATAGTAGTGATTTAACTAAATAAAAGAATTTCTTCCAGATAAATAAGACAAAATAATAATAATAAAGTAAAACAGACTGCAAAAAACAAAACAATAAATAAATTAATGTTATAATAAAGGAAAACTCTTATCTGTTTAATACTGTGCGGAGAGTCTACGACTGTCTCGGCCGGAATCTAAACAGCTGCCGAACGGATGCTTCTTCGGCCCAAATGTCCTACTCAATTCATTATTTTCAAAATCATCAAGGCTTTGATCTTTCCATAGTCCTCCAACGAGGAGCGTGACAAATAATTAACAGCATAGGTACTTTAGAAAACTGACAGCTTCCATTTTCAGAGAATTCTATGTAGTGGATTGTCTTCTATCTTATGGGCAGGAACCGGAGAGGCAGTTTAGTCACTAGTTACTTGCCATAGCCACCTCATTGTTTATTGTGGGTTCAATTGAATATCGTGGTCACCGAGACATGGGTCTTGAATTATGGAAAGGGGAATAACTCTTTTTATTATTTTAGTAATTCGGTTTTACGGATGACTGTACAAATTTAGATGGCCTCTGTGAATGTATAAACAATTTTTAATGGAATCAGCAGATTTTTTGTTAGTTATTTTCAATAATGAACATTTATAATCTACGAAGAAAAAAGAAATTAACGTTCTCAAGATAGTAGAATCCAGATATCGTATTAAAAAAGTGCATCCGTCCATGGTACGCCATCCGCGATTTCTCTCCGAGACTGGACTGATTTTCTTGAGATTAGGCAGTAAATTCACTTGTCTCTTCAGGATGATCCTCAGAACTCAACATTACCGTCCGTCACTTCGTTTCAAAATTGTGACCAATTAGAGATTTTAAGTCCACAACTCGACTATTTATAGGAAAAACGTAATATTTTGAAATTAGCACATCAAGGGATTGAAAAAAAATCTATATAAAAGCTTTAGGCTTATTATACGAGGTGTGACTATTAAATAACGAGACTGACGTTGCAATAAAATTTATCTTTATTTTATACATAATTACTTACTATCCATTATATTCATTTATTTTCCATTGTTGGAAACAGTGCTGGAAGTCATCTTCTGTCAGCTCCTTCAGGACGCGTGCCGCTTTCTCTTTTTCTCGGACTCAAATCTCCTCTCTTTTAATGAAGATTTCCCCTTAGGGAACAGATGGAAGTCACATGGTGCAAGATCTGATGAATAAGGTGGATGTTCTAACACTGGGATGCTGTACTGGGCTGGGAACCTCTTGACAGATAACTCGGAATGAGCTGGCGCATTGTCTTGGTGGAGAACCCATGATTTGTCCTTCCACATTTCGGGTCGTTTTTTCCTTACTCTTTTCACGTAGTTTTGCAAGTATCTCAAGGTAGTAGTATTGATTAATAGTTTTACCTTCAGAAACCCAGCGAAAGTACACAATCCCATGAATATCGAAAAAAAAAAACAATCATCATGACTTGCTCATTCTAGCTTTTTTGGCTCTCGGTGAAGTTGGAGTCTTCCAGTGCATAGATTGGCGCTTCGTCTCCGGATCATAAGTAAAAAACCACGTTTCATCACATGTTATTACCCTTTCCAATAAAGTTGGGTCATTTTCAATGGCATCCAAAGTGCCAGTACAAACATTTTTGCGAGCTGCTTGTTCAAACGTGAGAATTTTAGAAACCATTTTGGCACACACTTTTCGCATGTTAAAATTGTCTTGTAAAATTTGCCGTACATATTCTTTATCAATGCCTACAGTTTCAGCAATTGCACGAATACTTAATCGACGGTCAGACCGAATCAAATTACCGACTTTTTCAACATTGTCATCCGTTTTTGACGTTGAAGGGCGACCTGGCCGCGAATCATCTTCAACGTCTCGGCCATCTTTAAAACGCTTAAACCATTAAAAAACACGTTCCGCAGCAACGCCAGTCTCGTTATTTGTGGCTATTAAATAACGAGACTGACATTACTGCGGAACAAGTACGCATGCGCCAACCACCTTTGACTGACAGCTGTTTAGTGTGAAGCTTTCTCTTTAGTATGCAGTTAGTCTCGCTTCTGTAAACAATCCCGTTTAGTCAGAGCCTACGTTCGCGTTAGTGTTGTTTTTCTGTTTTGCCGGATAAAATGGTTAGTGTAATAACAGAGCAATGAATTATTGTGAAATTTCACTTTGTATTTTCATAAGGTTTTGGATATGTTCAATCGAAAGATAATGAAATTCATTACAAAACATATACATCATCGACATCGGACCAGTATTAGCAGAGAAATAGAATTTTGTAACCTTATTTCCAGGCGCTCTTGGCTCTTGGCCTCCTGAGTTATCCTTTTCTATTTCTTCCTGCCCCTCATCTCTGTCTTCCCATCGCGGACTCCTAGCTTCCTCACATTTTTCCCCTCTTCATCCTTTCTTAGTTCCATCCTCCTCTTCCACTAGCATCTTGGTCTTTTCTTTTCTCACTGAAGTTCGCCTCCAAGTATTCCGGTGTATGCTCTGTACCTTTTCACCCCCTATTCTGACCACATATCCTGGCCATCATAGGCTGCTTGTTATTAGAAAATTTATGGGAATGGGCTCACCAGATATTTTTGAAACCCCATTCAACCCCATTTCGAGCGTAACAATATGTCACGCTCGTCCTTACATAGGTCACAAGGTTGATCAATGTAGTATTCCATAATGCATGACATCCAGCCGAAAAGCAATGTGATAAAATGAGAGATTGCCGAAACATCTTTGAGAACATAGGGAGTATCGCCAAAATCACTTGGAGGATGAAGTTCAACTTCGGAGAATGAATCTTGGGTGTTACATTTATCCTGTATGATAAAATCATTGTTTGAATGTCGTAGATAGTGTGAATTTAATATAAAAACAGAAAATATGCTTATATTCCAGTGTTTGACTTTTATTAATATTTTCTAGCCAATTAAAAAAGTTTCAGAGGTTTATTAAAATAGTATGTATCTATATTCAAAATAGTTCGTAATATATATTTATCGTTTTCTTAGGGGGGAGATCAGCGTAACATGTATGCCACGCTCTTTCTTCTCTCCTCCCCAATAGTAGACAATTTTGTTTAGTTTTTTTCTAGATTAGTCTAGAAATAAATAATAAATAATGAAGTATAATAAACCAAGTATAAAGTGTAATAAATAAATAAGTATCTGATACAAACTGAAGGGATAATAAGTTTTTGGTAAGGTGTGGGCATTAATCCTTAAATTGCACCTTTAACACGGTTATCACACTGGGGTCCCTTTAAGTTTTAAGGAATCTTTAAGTTAGGAAAACAAATTTAAGTAGCTTATTTTAAATAGAAAAATCCATTTAAATAGAAAAATAATTATTTTTAATTACTTTTATTGAACAATAAAATAACTATACAGATCAAAATAATAATAACTACAAACCACTACTCTTAGTATGCATGCTAACATAATATAGTCAATTCAGGAATTTTTTGCAAATTCTGCTCTGAGCTCGTAGCACATTGCACGTTTGTCCTTTATTGTAAAATAACCGGTTGTTGGTTATTCCAATATTTTTTTTACACTCGGTTTTACCTATCGGTTTTAACTGCTCAAAATAATCGGTTTTTGATTGTGTTTTTTAAATTCAGATTTAAAAAAAAAAAATGGAATTGTTGGCATTTCGATTTTTGGATTCAGCAAGTCTCTTATTGCAGAAAAACTGTCTGTTTCATTTTCGAACCGATCTACCTCGTCTTTAAATCACAAACTTGACAGTGGAAATTTATTCTTTATCCTGACATCGTTGCTCTGTATATTTAAGCACCAAATTTTAGAGACCAGAGCTCCTTAGTTGGTCTGCGGCATGATTATTGTGAACCGCCGTAAAAGATAATGCTAAAGAAAGCCTTTAGCTGTATGATGTTTGGCAAGTCATGGTAGGGTTATAAAGAGAACGAAGAGTCTTGTCGCCTTCCAATTACTTGGTCAGTAAGCAAAATACATTTATTGGGGAAATCCTCTTAGAATAGACAGCTCCAAGCATCTATCATTGAAATCAGTTATGAAGTTTTATATTCCGTTTGAACGACTGTATTTACTTCCTAGTTATTGTAAAAAAGAAAATATGGACTAGTGGACAGTAACCAAAAAAACACGTAAATGGCACACTGTGGTCTATAGGACCTCAGGAGCAATTCAAACATGTCTGAAAACTACTAAATAATAACAGATCACGTTCTAAAGCTTCCTAGACAGGTGTATCAACAACAAATTCTAAAAACCTTAGGGCCTTCTGAATCAAAATTAAATGAATAGTTAATGTAGAAAATTTACTGGAGTACACCAGATCCCATTGTGCAAACTAAGGATTAAAATATTCATTCGGTTCTGTGTCAATGAGTAAGAATAGACTTTTTTCAATTTCGAAGGATGTAATAGCTATAAGATCTATGAGAAATTAAAAATTTTACCAAGCAGCCGCAATAATCAACATTTAAAGTAAAATTACTCAGAAGAAAGATGAATTTTTTCGAGTTAATTATGTCCTGGGATAAGGTAAAAACGCTCGAACAAACACAATAAGTCTGTTATTCTGGATTTAGGCTTTGATGGGGTTAAGTTCACTAACCTTTCATTATTATTATTTCTGGATATTGCTGTGTATTTTTATTGGTGTTGGTGTATTGGAATTGGCTTATTTAAAAATGAAACTTTTGAAACACTCATCGATTATTTGCACAGCTGCTGGTGACTGTTGAACCATAGTAAGGAAAAATGAGGGGAGATTCGAACTTCCCTTCAATCTGAATTTACAGATCCCTCCTAATTAACTGTCAAATACCTTTCAATTTACTCTCCTTAGAGAGGGACCTGACAGTTGAACAATTCCTCTGAGCATTTTAATGACTAATTTATTAGTTCTCCTTTACTCATTTAATGACTATTCATTTTTTTTCGCATTAATTGTCCTTTCTTTTATTTAATGTCGTTATTTTTTTTTCTCTTGTTAGTATATCGTTTCCAAAATCGGCTGAATGAACTTTGAAATGTTGAATTACATCTGTACCAACGAAGGATGATAATGAGGCAAACGAATTTTCATTCTTCCAGTGCGAGTGTTCGAATCTGGCCAAATGTAGGGGATGAGTTTTATTTCTTGGCGAGCCCACGCAATAAAGTTCGGCCTTCTCAGTCTGGCTGGCTATAAACAATTCGTAATCTGTCGTAAAGACCGTGTTTCCTGCCCTAATTGGAATTCAGTAAACCCCAATAAACAAACTTAAATGAGTGCAAAAAGGAGATGTTAATTAAAATTCTATGCTACCTATCGATATTGATCGATTCAATACCCTTTATTCTCTTTATCCTTTCTTTGGGTTTGAATCGTCTAAAAAGAAAAAAAAAATCTGGAGAAAATCATGTTTGCCAAATTCAGGCATCTTCAGGATTGCTTTTTTTTTTATATATATATATATATATATATATATATATATATATATATATATATATATATATATATAAATAGGTTAATCTTGTAGTTTTAGATGTTTTTCTTCTTTTAGTCATTTATTTCCTTGAGTATTGTATTTATAATATTATTTGATAGTAATAATTATAGTCTTATGATTTCTAATTTTGGCGAAACTGTGATTGGTTTGTATTGGAATTTTCCTAATATTTTAACAAGTAACATAATAACAAATAACTGATTATTTTAACAAAATACTAAAAGTATCATACTTGTTATGCATGTATATTTATAATTGGGTTACCTAGGTTATAAGTCACACGCATCTTGTAATTGACAGCATCCATTTTTACTTTCCCGTATCTATTTACGAAGTATATAGTAAGGGGAAGTATTGCGATCGTGGAAATTTTCGAATTCGAGTTTTCAACGAAAATACACGTTTTAAGATATCCCAAGTCCAAATAACTAAGTCTCGCAAAATGGTCTGTGTGTCTGTGTGTATTTTAACAGTCTAGATAAAAAACGAAAAGCAGTACGATACTGAAATTATGCATTTAAGGTAAGAACATGCATGTGATGTTACAGCAACCTTTTCGTCAAAATCGACCAACCGGAAGTGCCACTTTATATAATCTTTTTACAATTTTCTCGAAAACGGCTCTAACGATTTTGATGAAACTTGCCTAAATTATTCATCATAAAGACCTTTAACTTTTCATTTATGTAGTACATCACCGAGGAGATGCAGAGAAAAGAGTTATGACGAAAAGAATATTTTATTTGCGCTTAACTTAAAAAGTATGCATTGCATAGTAAATTATGTATAGAATTATATGAAAAGTTATTAGATTATCTAAAAAACAATAAAAGAATCATCAAAATCGGACCGGTATTAGCAAAGATACTAAGCATTCATAATGGACTATCCGGAAGTAGCTATGACATCTTGGATTTTACAATTTTCTCGTAAACGGCTCCAACGATTTTGATGAAACTTGCCTAATGTCTTCTCCTTGAAGGCCTTTAATTTTTCATGTATGTAGTATATTAAAGAAAAAATGCAGAGAAAAATGTTATGATGAAAAGAATATTTTATTTGCTCATAATCCGAAAGGAGACGGATGCGACCGACCTCCTCCCTCCAATCCGCCAATCTGTTGTCAACAATACGCTCTGTAATAATATAATTTAAGAACACAATGGCAGAAATTAACTTAATAATTTCTACTTTTATAATTTAATGGAAACAAAATGTTTCTATGGAAACTAAACCGAAATTTTCAAAATATATTTTCAACTTGGCAAACTTAAAATATATAGGTAGTGTACAGAACTGTACTAAATTTATTTAAAAAACTGTTTTGTTGTACTTAAGTGGGAGAAGAAGTGAATGCTGCTGAGCTTATTTCAAGTATTGTTTATGTGAATTCTTTAAAATTATATTATAAATATAATATATAAGAACGGTGAAGTGTGATGCGCAGCGCACCGGATTTTTAAAAAAGTAAATAAAGTAGTTAACTGTTACAATCCGTTTTGTAATTCCACTAATGAGCTATGGGTTGAGTCCTCTTATTAGATTAGTTGCGCTCATCAATCAGTTATTTGGCCAGCTACTCCTTCTCCACCATCGATCATTTTGCTACTCAAGTATTCTTATGCCATCATCCTTTGTAGGGTAATCTGTTCTAATTATAAAGTTAACTATGATTTATTTCTCTTGTCATTGTTATTTCTCTTGCGTATTGTTTATAAATATACATACGCCGTAGGGTTTGATTTCTTCGATATATTTGCTGTTATTTAGAATATCAAGGACGTTGGAATGCGTTTTTCTCAATTGAATTGATGTTCAACATTCTAGATGCTCAGGTAATTAATTATTGGGATCACATGCTGCTTTATCAAAAGGGGGCGTGGCCTGAGTAAGGTTGTGCACCCTCACGTCACCAGTTACAGAAAAAAAATAATATTGGAGAGGATATTGTAAAAAACACTGAAGAAATACCATAGCAGATTAATTACAGCAGTTCACAATACTACCCTTTTGGTGTATACCCTATCGGTGTATGTTAACCCTTTTCTTTAATTGTTTGGGGGCCCCTTCATATATTCACTTGAGGATTTAGATGATCACTGATCAATTAATAATAATAAGGAGTTTTGTTTTTAGGTAACTTCAGTTTTGTGGTAATACACCATTATGAACTATAGCATGAGTATAAAATAATAGAAAAATCATCCAGTTGCAAGACCGATTAAAATTTATTAAAAATTTTAATTCAATTGTAGGATAAAAAAAAATTACCAACTACCAATTTATTTATTTATTTATTAAAGTCCTACTCAATTAATTAATTAATAATGAATTTAATCAATTAAATTCCTAGCTTCGTAATTTTTCTTATTCGTAGTAAGTAATTGATAATTGATAATATAGAAAAGTACAGAATATCGTTATTAACGCGATGGGGAACATAAAATTTTATTTATTTTAACTTTATTATTGTTAATAATAATAATAAAAATGTGTTCATTTCTGTGTTTACTGTATATAACTTTTCATTCGTTTCTTCGATGTAAACATTATTAACAACAGAACCATGTAACCTCAATGTCAACAATGTGAGCCACGCCCCCTTTTGTTATCAGCAGCGTGTGATCCCAATAATTACCGAAATATAATTTAATTGACTACAAAGATACAGATTAAAAAAAAATAATATATATTTATATATATATATATATATATATATATATATATATATATATATATATACAAATATTTAAAAAGTCTTAATCGGACTAATATTTGTGAAAATACAGTAAATAAATTTGGTTTGGAAGTAGCCTTTGTGCCAAGATGAAGGAAAGTCGTGTGAGTGGACACACCATCTATTTTCACTTTATTTAATGGCTGGTCAATATCAACTTTGCGAATATGAAAAATAATATTTAAAATAGAATAGCAAATGAAATATTTATTCATTGCCTGAAATATCTCTCTCTGCTTTGGTGAAGCTTGTATTTCACAGTATTCTGCTCGACTAACCGTTTGAACCATGAACCGCCCTGATGGGATGTCCAGTCAATTGGAAGAGGCAAACTTCATTACAGGGGAATTCAATAGTAGGAGCCTATTTACTACCACGTGCTGTATTAATTTGAGCTGGAGTTATACCAATATAGTCAATAGGCTAAAGCAATATAGTCGGCCATCTGAAATTGAGATATTATTAGCGAAAAGGGGCGAGAAGAACATATTTTCTAATAGATTCGTTTAATAATTTCTAATAAACTTCGTTTAACATTTCATTTTTACTTATCTTCTTTGAAATTTACTATCTTATATTATTGTTTGTATTTTATTTATGCATTCTACTTTTAAACTATAAATATTATATAAGGATTCGTCATTTCTTTTAATTTAAGTTTTTTTTAAAATTACAATTCGCATAAGTAATTTGGTAATTTTAGTTACCTTTGGAACTTATTTGAATTTATTTAAATAAAATAAATAACTATCTTACGGGATAGACAGATTTTTATAGTTTTAACACTAGTACTAGTGCGTTTTTGTTTATACCTATTTCGACGAAAAGATGTCTTAAAACCTTTGCATTTGAGTTGAAGTAACTGTTGAAACTTTAGGGATTCTAATTTATCATCTAAGATAATATATAGTTAATATAAATGTAAATGTAAATAGGGAAAATTGAATATGTCTCGCGCCAACAGAAGCAATGATTAAAAAATATTCTGCTATCAATTTTTATTTTTTCATTATGATTGTCATCCTTTATCACTCTAAGGATCATTCTTCACTTTTAGAACTAGAAATATTTTAGAACAAGAGAACAAAAAATAAATATGTAGTTGGGCCATTCTTCGAAAGTAGGAAGATATACTAGTAAATTTTCCTTCAGATAACACAATAATTTCGTTTTTTAATTTTTTATTGATTTTAATTGCATCTCAGATATTGTTGTAAAAATAACCCATCGTAGTTGTTTCTATAAGAAAAAGCAAAAAAACAAAACAAAACAAAATATTCCAATTTTCAAAAGTAAGAGAGTGAGGATAGTAGGATGGGAGAGTGAGGATTAGGAAATATTACAATGTAGTAATAACAATAAAGTAACAAATTATAATTTTGTTGAAATATCTTAAGTTTCAGGAATTTCAGTTAAATTTTTTTATATTTTATTAAAATAAATCACTTTTTAAGACAAATCTTCAAACTAGTAGACGGTAAAGTCAGATTAAACTTGACAAGTAAACAAGGGATAATATTATTTAAAATTCTCAGTGCTTCATTTACCTTAACTAAAACTGGTAGGTTAACATTTTTGTTAGTAACGTTTAGTTAAATTTTATTATGAGTGAGGGAGTTAAAAGTAAGTGAGTGAAGTTTTAGAGTTTATTCAGGCCTTAACTTTAGAGCCTCTTTATTAACATTACACCAAATACCATGAACCTACACCATAAAGGAGAGGTTTGAGAGGTTTCTCTCAACATCGGCTACAATTTGCTTCGGAACGAACTGGCAAAGCTTACCAACTGTTTTCCCCAGACGTAATTATTCTATGATGAATTTGTTTTTCTTTTATGAAAATAATGAGCTTCTTTGCACACCTAATTTATTTTGATAGCGAGAGGTGTGGTTTCCTGGAAGCTAAACAAAGTCGATTCAGAAAATTCAACAAATGGGGAAAATGTGTTAGTGAGGATTTTAATGTTTAAAAAATGTTTACGCATGTAAAATTATTAGCATGAAAGCTAACCCTTGATAACAAAATCTAAAACCATGGTTTATCAAAATCAATGAAAACATTTCAGCCATATGTATCAAAAAAGTCCAGTTTCTTCATGAGACTGATTTCCTTTTTTTTCGAAGAATGGCTCAGCTAACAGTATTACTACTACTTACATACATACCTGAAATGAAAATTTTAACAATTTGATTTCCTTTTTTTTCGAATTTAATTGAAATATACTGTTTAATTTTTTAGAATTAATCTCAGCAGTAATCTACTGTAAAATTTTGCAAACAACAACCGATTATAAAAGTTATACCAGGGATTTCGCTATTTTCCGTTAAAAGATTATCAGATCTTATTGGAATTGATATGGTTTTAATATTTATTATGATATAAATGAATGATTCCACACACGAAGTCTCTGGTCTCTAAAATACCGATTAACAAATAACCAGTCGACGCACAGCGGGCCGAGTATATTCCTTGCACATCGGCTCTTACTCGGAAAATTCATTAGACGGCTCATATTTTGTCAGGTTATGTGTTTAAGAGTGTGGATTTTGAATTCGAGCCATTTGTTGGACAACATAATTTTTTTTATTTATTTTTTTATTTAATGATGAATTCAATAAATTCTATTCGCTAAAAATTGTTTACCGTCAAGTAAGTAAAGATTGAAGATTACATTCCATTGATTAGTTGAATGCTGAAGAATAAGGAATACGACAAGTAATAACAGTGTGAACAGCATGTAAAGTAATAACTATCTTTTTAAAGGGATTTAATAAAATTAATTTTTAAATTCACTTTCTGAAAACAAGAATTCTCGCTTCCTTTGTCAAATTACTTTTAATTGAACTGTTCAGCTGAGGTCGCAAACTTGATATGAAGGGGTTTGAATTGATTAGCAAATTGTTAAATATGTCTCTGCTATTGTTGATCATAGACTTGGTAGACTAGAATAGATCTATTGGAACTCGGGAGGTTCAACCGGCTTACTCATAAAACTCTAAATATTTCAATATTTTTCGTTGAATGTGAAAAGTATAATATTACATTGGTGTACTACCGATATTTTGAAATACTGTAACCAATTCTATTCTCAGATTGGTATATTTAATATAAACATTGTTCAAGTAAAATGTTTTTCTTTATCTCTAACTAAATTAAAAATCATTTTAAAAAGTGTCTATTGACACTTTTAGTAGAAATAGTGGTAAAAATGACTCGTAAAGTCAAACAACAGTTTGCGATAGCTGTATAGAGGAGTAGATTGTACGGTAACATGATGTAGGAACACCTACCGGCTTAAACAGTGTCTTTGATTAAAGAGGACTGCGTGTCAACACCCCTCCCCGTCCCTTTCACATCAACTTGTTGATTTATTGTGTCTGCTAGCTACGGTTAATCAAATCTAATCAACTGCAAATACCGCGGCAATGATAGTACAATACATCTATATCTACTTCATCACCCATTTCTTAATTGACGTTCACAGTTCATAACCTTACTTGTCATCATTATCATTCATAAATTGAGAAGTGAAAATAACTTTTGTTCATGGGCAGGTTGTACCCTTAGAATAACATTTTGTATAAAGTAGTTGTATAAACTAATTTTCAATTCGTCTGGCTATATTAAAAAATTTAATTAGCCGCTTTTATGTTAGTTATAGGAATTTGTTTAAGCAAAAATGAATATAGTTTACGTTGGTGCGGTAGATTGAAAATGAAGTATGTATCTGAAGAAACAAGTGATGTTTAATGTTTAATGATAAGAGGATGAATAACGGATTGAAATTTATAAAAAATTCCCAAAAGAGGTAGTACGAATAATAAAACATTAAGAAATAAGTAAATTAAGAATATATGCTTTTTTTTGTTTCGGTTTGGAAATGAAAGAAACCTAGGGAGCGGAAAACAGGGTAGATATCTTAACTTGTAAGGATATTTAATTTGTATACATTTATAGAATATCCGATCCATAATTATTCATGTGTGACTTGTGAGTGGATTCCATCCAATACATGCTATATTCATACTATTTGCCTTGTGGCTTACTTTAATTTATTAAAAATAAAGACTTTAAAATAAAGAAAAAAAAATGGATAAATTCGATTTAATCATCATAGAAAACACTATGGATATTTAATATTTGATTCTTGCAATTGTGTATGTAATATATAATATTCCAAATTCGTAATTTTGAATTTTAAAAAATACCAGTGGATTTTGTTTAGAAAGTCCTGCAGAATTCGTTCGAAAATTGGCTAATAGTGGGTGGCAAGACGCTGGTGTTTACCTTTTCAAAGATACTCTGAAAGCCAACAGATACGCGATAAGCAAATTCTTTCGTGGTCGAAATGGTCCAACATCTTAAAACCAAATATTAACTACGCACCTCTTTTTGGAATCCCAGGAGCTAGCGGACAGCAGAGAAAAGTTAGGGTTCCTCTGAAACACCTGCCCATGTTCTGCGAAAATGCTCCAACATCTCCTTACTTATGACACGCCGGCACCATTGGGTCAAGTATGAATAGATAAGGCTCCTTAGGGAAAAAGACTTCACCTGCTTCGATCTGGTCTATAGTATTGACGCGGACGGATACGCGAGATATTCGCATTCCTGAGAACAATGCAAAGAACAGCATTGTTTCTGGAGCCTACTATGCGATTTGAGAGCAACGATCTGGATTGTAGATGGAGGGAAAAGGGAAATAAATAAATAATAAATGCGTCCTTTTCCTAAAAGAGAAATTTCGCGAGACCTTCGTAGAGACAGAGTTCTCCGTGAGAGGCCTCTGGTTTAGATCTCGCGAAACCATTCCGAAAAGAACAAGGACTTTTTTAGAAGACCTAGGTGTTAATATTAGAGATATTAAAGTGCTGGTTGAGAATATTATTCTAGATTCTCTGAGGATTATCCAACATCATCTGCGTGGTAATTAAGTGTGTGGATAATTATTGTTTTTTTTCGTTTATTTATGTATTAGTCTTTTTGTCTTTATCTTTTTATTTATATTTTTTTTTCGAATCTGTTTTTTTGTCATATATGCGTGCGCTTAAAATTTTAATATTTGATTAGATGCTTAGTTTTTACAATTATATAAATATTAAATTATATTTGATATTAAGTTAGGAAATTGTTATGAATTACTGGAAAAGAAAATTGTGGAAGAAATATTAAAATTGCCAAAGGAAGAAAAAGATGTAATGCTATCGAGTTAAGATTGGTGGTTAATAAAACATTTCTCTCTCCTTAATAATCGTCTCGTTCGGTAATTTACTAGGTACAGGATGAATACAGAATACTATCTAGTGTAAACACCTCTTTATCCTCTTAATGTTATTTGAGTATATCGTATATATTAATGATCTTCTTAATGGTAGTAATGGTGTTAACAAATAATATGTAGTTATTAATTATAATAATAATAATAAAATTAAAAATTATTATATATATACCTTTTTTTAAAAGTAAATAGGACATAATAGCTTCTTGATCTGAATATTTTATTTTAACATGCGATCTCATGTTCCTTGTTGGCTATCCTGATATTGGACTTGAACGTTTTACAGATACGAGATAGCCGCTGTCTGGATCGTAACTGCCAGCAATAAACGTCAACGTCACTTACGATTCACGACTGTCAATTTCGCTTCCCCTGGTCGCTAGTTTGAAGCTGAAATACTTGAACTGTCTGAAAAAGAAAAAAAAAATTGAACCAATTCCACGACTACCTAGCAACAATTAGTTTTGCTCTGAATTTTGTTACGTGATCGGCTATACCTATATATATTTATTGGTTTTACTATTTTTCAAAAACTGATTTACTAATTTTCTTCTTAATTTACTATCATTATCATTTTATTATATATTATCATTTACTATATGGGCCATTCTTCGAAAAAAATGGAGATTTTCTAATAATTTTCTTATTTTCTGATAGCACCATATTTTTTTTTTTATTTTTTATTTTTATTTATTTTTTATTGATTTCAATTGAATTGCAGATAGTTTTGCCGAAATATTCTATCGTAATTGTTTATAGAACCGAAGATAGATCAAAATAATCCAATTTTCAAAAGTGAGGTAGCGAGGGTATGTGTATGTGTACAATGTTGAGGGAGTTAGCATTGTTAAATGGTCTCTTCCATCCATTCCCACATCAGCGCGAATCATTCGCAGTTCCCCAACACTTTAGTTGTAAGCATGAAGTCGTCCGATGAAGAAGAGGTTCTTCTGCTATTAGCTTTATTAGAAGAGAAAGAAAAAAAGAGTAAATACTATTCTCCTAGTAAGATAAACGGAACCCCTTTCTATAAAAACCTTATTTAAATCGAGTAGAAAATATTTCATGGTGTTGCAATACTTTCAGAAAAAAAAATATGGGTCCATGAAATCAATTTGGAAGAATTGAAATTGGAGAATTTCATACATTGATGGCACAGCTTCGCCTAGATGAAAAACGGATCTTCATTCATTTTATAATGACTTGTGAAACTTTCGACGAGCTTTTAGATGTCATTAAATACGTCATAAAAAAACAGGACACGAATTATCGTGAATCGATCGTCCCTGAGGAACGACTGTCCATTACCTTAAGGTAGGAAGGAATACTAATAACATTTTGCTTAAAACAACAATTAATTTGTGTTGTTTTACATTTTGTTAATTACACATTTAGAAAAACAGTAAACTGAAAATTGAAGTAAATTAAACTCCAAACTGTATCTTTCCTTCTCATGTTGTTATAATCATTGTAAGATAAATCGTACAAAATGGAACATTTTTTTTACTTTTTCAATCACCTCCTCAGTCGACATTATGGCTGAGAAACAAAAAAACAAAGGGAGCGAATTGAAGGCGATGCAAACTAAAACGCGGTTGTGGCGGAAATAAACGCTGCACAAAACGGCGAATATTCGCATCAGTCTGTCTATCCCCATTAGTCGCCACGTAAATAGAGGAAAGAGATTTTTTTTCCCCGGAAAGTTCGCTTCGCGATTATTTCCGCTTTGGTGAGAGGGACCCTTAAATTAACTATCCACATTATAGGTAGATTTAAACTGATGCTGTAGTTTTAAACTTTTGGTTTGGTATTATAAACATTGAAATATTATTTCTTTAAAAATCAAAATATTTTGTAATTACTTGTATCACTTGCTAACTGTGCATAGGTCTTTTTGTTTAGTTCAATATAAAGGGCAATTTTTAAGAATAAAAAATACTAAAGACTAAAGAAATTACAATTACTTTTCCTTTATACTTCCATGTTAATATCCTTGATTAATTATTAATTACTTCATTAATACTCTTCTCTCTTGTATAAAATTACTTCCTAGCCTGCACTACTCTTTAGCTCTAACAACGTTGTGATTTCTTCTATATATTGATTTCCTCCCTCCTCCCGTGCTTCAGTCGAATGCCTGGATGGTCTTTTATCGTATCAGGAACCCGTTCCGCATTTTTTTCATTTAGCTTCAGTATTAAATCATCTTATACTTTATCAGAACGAATAAACCTTCGACGAATTTCGTTATTAAAAACTCTATTCAAATATTTTATTGAATCTTAAATACATTGCAGTCGATGAACGTTTCCAAACGCAGCGAAATAATGGCAATAGGCTATTGTTAGGAAAAATTAGCTACAATTATGACACATGGATGCTGTCATCGCTGGCAATCGATTATCTTACTTTTCGATGATTTCTTTCATCGTTTATAGTGAAACGTTTTCCCATTTTAGTCGTTTTTCCCCAAAAGAAGGAGGCTATTGCCCTGTATTGAAGGTAAGTGGAGAGGGGTGGGAGTGCATTTTCTATCCGTTTCATAACCCCTCGAACACGATTATGATTATTTTGGAAATGTCTGATATACTTGTATATATTTTTTTCACCGTTACATTTGGACGCTTCCAGCATTCTCCTTAGGGTCAAATGAGCTGAAATTCGGTATTAGAACTGAACATTTGTAAGTAAATTGAGTTTTATTTTAGTGAAAATACGAACTTAGTAACGGAGCTCTGTTGCTCAGGTATAGGTTCAACTGGAGTGGAACGATATAATTTGAAAAGAAAAAAGTTGATTAGTTTCTGATTAACATACAACTTAATTTTCGGAGCTTTATTCTTTACTCCTGCTTACCAAGCAGGAATCCTCAGCGGGGGTTAAAATTTAAAATCGTTAAATCCGACATGAAGTGTAAAGTATTCCAATTGTTTTTCAATTTTACTTACAGTAATGTATATTTTTATAAAAAATTCATTATTGAAAATGTTCTTCAACTAATATCTTAAATCATTAACTCATATTTAAAACATTATCCCCATCTTCAGACATTAGCATTCTCCAAAAAACACCAGCACATATAAGAATTATTAATTAACAATAAAATTACATTGTACTATTTTAACAACTTAACATTTTAAAAATATACTAAATTTGCTTAAATGTTTAAACAAATGTATATCAAAGAAACCCCTTAAATTCATAAATTATAAAATCGTTGTCAATAAAATTCATATTACAATTTCGTCTTGGTTTTTATTAAATTTATATTTAATATTATTACATATATATCTTCTATCTGATGTCTCATTCCTGCTGGAACTGTATATTTATTGTATATTTTTTATGTTGCAATAAAGTCAACATGGAGTAAAATAAATAATATATTATTTATTTTATAATTATATTTTCTTATGGATATTCACTACGCGCAAACGATATTTACATGACAAAGTTAGATAACCGATTTCTGACCAGTGTGGGCATAAAGCACACCTGTACCACAAATTCTTCTGTTTTCTAACTACCATGGGTTGTTAATTGACTTTTGATGTAACTATTTGATTTGTTATTAGTGTTTTATAAGTAAAGTGTGTTAAAGTGTTTTATAAAAAAATAATATTCCAGGTTAAAACTAAACTTTGATTACTTTTTTTCTCGTATTTCTATTGTAATTTGCTAATTGTCATAATTATACTAATAAGATTAAGTTTTTCCTGGATCTGATTTTTGAAAATGATCAATAAGCTCTAGTTTAAGAATTATCAGAATGGTGATATTTTAAATAACATGCTGAAATTTGCCTGACCTATAATGTATGATATAGAATAACATAGGTGCCCATTAAAAATTAAAAATGGAATGAGCCCTCGACAAACCTGTTGCTAACTCCTATAAGGCCTTTTTAATCGCCGGTATTAGGCAGCTCTTGCTTAGTTTCATCCAGGATAAAAGCATTTAAATGGATTCTTGATTAATTCGTCACAATGAGAATTGCAAAAGAATTGTTTCGTGGAGGAACAAGTTATAATTGGAGTTTTTACTTGTAAACCTTGTTTATCCTTTCATTAAGTAAGTATCTTTTGTCTAATTTGAATCTTTAATTAAGGTATTTTTTTGATAGCGTAAATATAATTGTCATTTGTCATTCGTGAACCAACTTGCAGGACTTTAAAATCTCAAAAAAGCTTAATGATATTTTACTCATTGAGAACAATAACTTTCTAGCTTTCGGTATCACCTATGGCAAAACATATAAAACTTAGTAAATATATAAATAGATAATCTCTCAACTTAACTCTCATGTACTCCCCTGTGCGACAATGGGACCCTACTTTTATTTAAGTGGCAGGAACTCATTAATTCCTGATGTAAGTGCTCAACGCGCCTTCCGTATTTTCCTGACGGCCTCACTATGATAATTTTTTATTGCAACTGATCAGTGATTTTTTTGAAGAGTAAATATATATTATGTAACTACAAAGTATTTATATTCATGGAAAGAAAATTTATCAATTGGAAGAAAATTTAACGCTGAATCGAATGGGCACAATCTCGTTTTTGTAGTTCTTATAGGTTACGAGATATAAGCCTCAGAATAGAAAAAATACGTGCCGCGGGTGTTTGTCGATGCGCGGAACCTTTGATTCCACATAGCCCGAATTCTTTAGGATTAAAACTTTTGCTAAATAAAGCTCACTGTATTTTAACTTTAGAAAATCAAGTCAAAAAATCACATCGATTACTAATTATCCATTTTTTTTTATTACAAGGACTTGATGACCCATTTCTTAATAACGGTAGGATTAACGGAATTGTCTAGAATGTTTTACAAGGTTGCCCCCAATTTCTAGTAAATACGTCCTTCGCTGTAATTACTAATTTACTCGTTAAAAATGGTTGTATTCTCTCAACTATTCGCTTTCCTTCTTTCTGAATGGTGAAGGCTTACTTCTGAGCCCAAATCATGCCTGGCAATGGCAAAAAAAATATTTTCTTTTCTGTCAGTCGTGGATCGACGCTTGGGATCGTCGGATTGATTCTCTTAGGGCATAACCAGACTCAGTGCAGCGGCTATGTGACCCTCAGTTGGGAAAAAAAATCTGGTGATTAAGCGTGATCCTGATCAGATCATTGCCATTACCGTTGATCACAAAAAGTGAACTTTATTAAATACATTTCTCTCTATTTCTCAACAATAAAATATATATATTTACATTAAATATTATTTTGATCGGAATCTGTTGAATATTAATATAATTGGATAAATTTCGATCCTAAATTCGTGTTGTACCAGTGACAGCAAGTAAAACTTTTTTGGAAAAGCGTTTCCTGTTTCTTTTTTTATTTTACCGACTTTAAAAGAGGCTCTTTGTATTTAGGTTTAAGATCCTGTAGAAAGGAAAGAAACCCTCCGGGGAAAGAATCAACACTATGCCTTTGAAATAGCTACTGGCTTCTTGGCAGAAGTTGAAACCGAATTCATATAACAAAGGAACGCCTGTGGTGAGACCGATCGGAAGGGTTGGCAAGGATATATGTTCTAAGTGGTTTTCACTTTCTATGAAGTTACTGGAAGTGGCATAAAACCTTGTTTTAGTTTCCTGCCAAGCATTACTAATACTATCATAGACAAAGTGTTTTGGAAAATAGTAATAATTTATAATTGTACCTCTCCTATCTTCAGAATATCGGAAACTCACCCTTGATTAGCAATAAATATTATTTGATAAGATAAAATATATTTGTAATAGAAAGATATTTTACTGGATATTATAATAATTGTATGGGACCACATTTAATTTTTTTTTTCTTCTTTGAAATCGTTATTACTAGAAAGATGGAATACAGATCTGATCAAACTAGTTCTGGTAGTAGAGTGTTATTTTATTTGTTAACGCCATCTATTATGTTTGAATAAATAGTGAAGTAAAATATGTTTGAATGGTCAAATATGAGTGAAGGTCTAAGAGCAACATGAGTTGGTAAACTAATTTGTTTGTGAGATGTGTCCATAATTAATCAATAATTCAATCTAATACCACAGTTAAGGACTTATGGTACTTAGCGAAAATAATAAAATTCTCTTTCATGCTTTCGGTAATTCATATCCGCCTAGGCCGGAACGAAAAAGGTCAAATGGGTAACTTGCCCCAGGCCGCAGAATTTAGAGGGTATCTTTCGAGCGAAATTTTATTTTAAGGTAAAGTGAAAAATATTCGTTTCTGCTTTTGGTTGTTTTGTCCTTAATTCAATTTTAAAAGATGAGTTAATGTTATAAGATGATAATGATATTGGGGTGAGTAAAAAAAACATGTCCGTTTCAAGAGTTGAAATGAAGTATATTTTTTCATTCATAAAATTTCTCTTACAGTCCATTAATTTCTATAGTTAGTTGCCATCCAGAAGCCAGCTGTTCGATTCCCTGCCGGTACCACTCTTTGGGTTTCGATTGGAAAAAGTCTTCTACTACAATTTTTACCGCCTCCCATGTTTGAAATGTTTTCCCCTTAAGATAGTGAGCCATTGCTCGGAAAAGATAAAAGTCCGAAGGCTAATAAAAACATCGTTCACTGAACACGTATAAGTGAAAACATGTTTAGTATGCCAGCATGTTCTCTGGTAAGGAATGTAGGCCATTCCCCACATGTAACTCCCCTAACAACTATAGCAAACTCTTCGAGGCACACCTATCTTGCAGATGATCACTCCTGGCAAACAGAAACAGAAGATATATGATGGCATTCTGAACCATTATCTTCGGTACCACTAGCATATTTCACAGACGATTAGATCTTCGAAGCGGAACTAGTTAGGAGCTGTTTCTCATACTTTTCACACGCATTAAAGCTCTCTTAAAAAATGGAAGTCACTTATCTCGCACCTGATCTTATTTTCCTTAAGAAATATGACATCGTTGAGACATATAACCATCCCTGATTCATACTAATAGCTGTATAATAGAATATACTTCTTAACAGTGAAAAATTTTATCGGACAAAAAATTAGAACTGGATATTGAAATGAACTTAAACGTAATATTAATTTTAAACACGCGTTTAATTGAAGAGATGTGTGGATGAAGGGCACACCTAACAGCAAGTTTGATTTGAGACGATTTTTAAAAATTTTTTTGAGCAAAATAACATTCTATCTTATTAAAGGATAATTAAAGAGTTCATTCATACCATATTTACAGATATATTAATAGTGAAATAATAGCAAAATAATAATTAAGAAAAAAAAAATTAAACTCAGTAGTATAAAATAAAATATACATAAATATATGTATTATTAGCTTTAAAGTTGTCACAGTGGTACTTTTTCAGTTAATTTATTTTTTAATTTCTTATCTAAATATATTTTTCTTATAAGTTTCTTATATTATATTCTTATAAGTGGTAATAATTTTATTCAGTATGAATTTTTGTTGTAATATGAGTTATAAAAATAATAATAAAATATATATTGTTGATATCACCTTCTTCCACCGACAATGTTTGTATTTTGGTTTATTATTTTCAATAATGAACCTTTGTCATTGATCAAGTAAAAAAAACTCTAATCCTGATCTTCTAAAACTTGAGGTTTTACATTTCAAGATATCGTCGTTCCCATGTCAAACTTACGAATGTGAAAAATTAATTTTTTTTGTTATTTTTCGATAGTATTTCGGCTGATACAGTCTGCAGTAAAGATACGAATCTGTAGTGAAGTTTTACGGCATCAGAAAGTGCTGAAATGGCAGTTGCATTTTTAAGAAAAACGTCCGAAAGTCTGAAACTTCCGTTTGAAAGTAACAAATATGGGTAGTGAAACTATGAGATAAAATAAAAACAACATCAACAAAATTTATTAAAATAATTGGTCCTTAATAAAGAAGAATGTAACAGTTTTTTGCCCTCCTGAAAAGTAGTGATTTTCACATTCATACATTTACCATGTGAACCATGTAGAATCCGAAAATCGAATAAAAAAAAAATCCGTCTGCCGTCCACGGCTTTTTCCGAAACGGCTGAGCTAATTTTTTTTTAGATTTGGTGCCAAAGTGACAAGCCGTCTCAGGTGGATCCTCGGGACTCATTACTATCCTCCATTCCCCCATTTTGTTTCGAAATGGCGGCTGATTAGAGATTCCATGCGCCCATTACTCGAACATTTATGAAGATGGAGCAAAAATATTGTTTTCGAATCGTTATACCGTAACCCTGAAAAGAAAATTACTTTCTTACTACTACTAGGTTATAGGACAGTATTATAAGCGGGTCAAAATTTCGATGTGTAGTTTTCAGCGATAAAGGAGGTATGCTACATTGTTCATTATTTGAGCTGATGCACACCTTATAAGGCACACCCTATTTCATAATAATGTGCCAAAGTACATGTGGTGAAAGTAAAAGCGGATATGTTTATTTTTAGAAATTAAATATTGTTTTTCTTCATTAGATAATAATAATTGTATTAATTTTTTTTTAATTTACAGTTTTTTTTAATATAACTATTTTAAATGCTGTCTTGTTTCAACATTTCACAGTCATGGGCGTAGTAATTCAGAAGCACATTTGTACTTTATTATGATATAGATTGCGCCTATAAAGTAAAGTACAAGATGTTATATATTGCTATAATGTTGAAACAAAATAACATTTAAAATAGTTTATCAAAAAAAAAGTTAAAAAAATTATTACTAATCATAGTAAAATTAATAAATAAATTAATTAATAATAAAAGATAGTAAAATTATTGCAATCTAATGACGATATGTAACCTGTAATATCTTAACCAGAACCTGTACGAGTATATTTGTACTTTTCCCACTTATACTTGTACTTCTATACTTTACTATGAAATTGGGCAATTCTCCAATTCAACGACTCCCAAATACCACATACCTCCTTCTACAATCGTGTAAGAAGGAAGTATGCAGTATTTTACATTGCATACCTCCTTTATCCACTTGAGATATATTTAATAAAATTAAATGAGTATAAAGAGAGAAGAAGGTATGTGGTAATTTATATTACATACCTCCTTCATTACACTAGTATCTAGATAAGCTAGCTTAATATGACTCCTAGAGAGTTGCTATGAATACCGAAAACACATACCTCCTTCATTCGCTCACCCCTTCAATTATTATTAGCCAGTTGCCTATAATATCAAAAAAGTACACAAACTGGGCAATAAGATCCAGAACCGTCTAATTCGAAGTGGAGATGCTATACAATAATATTCTTGATTGAAACCTAAGATCAATGATTAGTGATCGGTACGGTTGGTGAAGATTCTTGTTTTACCCATTAAAAAATAATAGCTCATCCCTTCATATAATATTACTTATTATTGGTCATGAGCCGATTTTCCAGCGTCGCTGTTCTACTGGGAAAACTATTTTTGCAAAGTTACCCAACATATTCCATTCAGATGTTAAAATTTACTGAAGAGCTGCTCCGATACCCGTAAGTCTCCTATGATTAGTTTTCTCATACCTTTAAAATTATTAATTGTCAAATCAAATGCAAATACTTTTCGTATTATTATCATGAATTAAAAAGACTTGATAATTTAGTCCATATGCTCATTTATGTTATCAGAGGACAGTTTACGGACTGGGTTCTTAAACTGGGGTCTGCGTTGCCAATATCGGGTGTCCACGAAACAGTTTTGACATTAATTTTACAACCACCACTTTTCTTTTTTATTGAAATAGCTCATTTCATGAAAATTCTACATGGTCGAGACTTTTTGTATTTGTTGTTAATTAACTAGTTATTAATATAACTAAACAATAACTAGTAAAAATTTAAATGCCTAGGATTCGGATGGGGTCGGCAAAAAAAAAATATTCAAGAGGAGGTTCTCGGACTACATTTGTTTTGGAACATCTGATCTTTGTATTGATAGTTATAATATATAATGAGATTTATAGTGAGATAAAAGATAGTTTATCATTTAATTTAAATATGAAATATGTTATATTTATGATTTCTAATTTATTTATATATATATATATATATATATATATATATATATATATATATATATGTATATATAATTTAGGTATAAGTTTGTATAATCTCATATGTATAAATCTTATATAGTTTTTAGTTTATTGTTTTCAATTATGAAACTTTGTAATCGACCAAGAAAATAAAAATATTAAGCCCTCTCTCCTCCCTTCCACTTAAACATTGATGTTTTCCTTTTCATCATACGTAGAATCCAAAAATCGAATAAAAAAATTCGTCGTCCGCCCTTGAGTTTTAACTTTTTTTTTTTTTTACATTCAATATATTTTATAGTATTTAAAACATTAAACATCGCTCTTAAACTATACCTAGCTATTAATCACATTAAGTGGCACAACGTATTGTTAGAAAACAGTGTTGTAGACAGTAAATAATAAAAATTCCATCATTGGTTTAATTAGAAGTTGGTTCTTATATTTATAGTAAAAATGTTAATAATAAACCTTTATTGGTTTATTATTTTAAATAATTGACCTTTGCTATCAATCAAGAAAAAAAAATTAATCCCTTCCAAAATTTGAGATTTTACGTTTAAAGATACGTAGAATCCAAAAATCAAACAAAAAAAAACGCCTGTCCGCCATCTGTCATTTTGTACGTGCTGCCATAAATATTTGTTGATTCCCATGATTAATGTATTTTATTTTTAAAAAGTAGGTATTTTATATTTTTAGAAACATTGATGGATTCTGCTTGCAATGTTGCATAATTGTCGTTTCCGAATCGCATATATTAATAAGCAGGTTTTGTATAAAACAGGTTTTGTGCCGAAAATGGGGTCCTTTTACACTCAAATGAATGGGGTATCATTGGGTTCAGAATCACACTTTTATTTCTTACTTTTGGATCACAAATAAATAAAATCGACTTTAAGATCATCCAAAATATATATTTTTTGTTGACAAGATCCCCTTTTCAGGACAGGTACTAAGCCCATTAACAAAGTTGGAAGAAATTTTTATCTAGATTCTTCACCTGGATCTAAATATGTTGTAGATAATACCACTACTTTTAAATTAGGTTATTACAAACTACAAGGTTTACTGGCATTAATCTATTTGTTAGTACAAATGTTTACCAAGGTAACCAGACTGTAATCATATGATCTGACATTTCATATTAACATTTTAAGAGGTTGAACTTTTGTAGGGGAGCTGGTGGTTGAGGTCCATATTGGAGTAAAATAAAAAAAGGTGGTTGAAGTAAAATAAAAAAAGGTTAGATATCTGGTTAGGGGTGGTTAGGCCTGATTCATCCAACCATATTGAAGTCTCGGTGCCACTATCGGTGATACTTCACATGTTAAGGAGTTTACAGACGACAAATTGGGGGAGACTTTCGACAAATCTTATCGGTTGTAAAAAATGGAAACAAGTCAACTATCGTTGAGGTTAATTTTAAAAAAAATCGTACAAAACTGAGTCCCAGTAAGTTTTCGATACAGGGTAAATTGAGTCCTGGACCCAATACCAATGCCTTATCAGCGTTACCCAGAGACACCATGAAGCTTGCTGGGTAGTTTCCCATATATTGTGTGCGTAACTCTCTAAGTTAAGTCCAATTAATGAATTTTGTGTGATAAATGTTTTCTGTATGGTGGAAAAACGACATACAAGAACTAAGTGCATTTAGAATGAAACTACAGCCAGTACAGTCGTAAAACGTTGTATGGCTTAATCTTGTTGTCAGGTAAAAATGGTTTGCTACGTGAAGAATTATACTTTGAATTTTTTACAATTTTGCTTGAATGCCCGCGATATGTTTCCGCATCACATCAGTCATAAATATCAAGCAACAATTAAGGGTTGCATAGCACTCCAGAAGCATAGGATAGATTTTATTTAACAAAGAATAACAAATACAAATTACATAAGTAAAATAATGTATTGTGTTTAGCAATTTTAATCAGTCTGGTGTTGTGAAGGTTGTAACGGTTTATAAGATGTATACAATTTGAAACTTATAGACGAAAGATTAAGCATATGAAGAGAAATAAATATAAATTACAACTAACAGTAATTACAAATAAATATTACGCGTTTTAAATAAAAAAATTCTGTTAATATAATTCACTCCGTAGAAGAATACTGTTCTCATTGTATATACAGTCGAACCTCTATGTTTTGAACATGAAGGTTCCTTGAAAAAATTTAATATATGGAAATTTCGAAATATAGAAAGATTTCAATTTTTCATCCTTTTCAGGCTATTCTTTAGGGTAAAAAAAAACAACAAAGGCAATTTTAGGAAACTAATAATGGCAATTTTTTAGGGTAAAAGAAAAACAAAACTGAACGATCAATTGCACTTATTTGAAAAATTGTACAAATTTCTCTGTGATTGCAGATTTTTTACAAATGTGCATTTATAATTTAATAAGCAATATATAAAAAATTAATTTATTTTTGTTTTCACGCAAGATAGCTTCTAATGTATATTTGTTTATAATTCATCACCGAATTCATGTTTAGGAGCAATGTTCACAACAAAAGAGGCAAAGTTAAACCGAATTTAAAATAAAAATTTCATTCTATTCTAGGAAAGAGATTCAGAGAATTTAGGTACTCCTGTGCTTTTTCTGAAGCAAGACCTTGACCCATGAATTTCGACTGCTTTGCAAACCAGTAAAACATTTTTTTTCTTATTTAATTATTGCCCATTATTATGTAAGTAGACTAAGGACTCTTTTTGAGGACAATCACATTTTATATTTTTTTAAATTGGAATTTTTGTTTGATATACAGAAATTGTATTCAATATACAGAATATTTTTTCTAATAAAAATTCAAGGTTCCTAAAAAAAGTTCGATATATAGGGATTTTCGATTTATGGAAGTTCGATATACAGAAGTTCCACTGCAATTAAATGGATCCTTCAAATCGCTTTAAAAATTCAATTATTTCGTTTTTAATAATTTTATTATTCTAAAATTTACTATTTCTGGATCACAAATAATGTTTTGATTAACTTTAACGACATCTTAAATATTCAAATTAAATTCAATATACTATGACATCCCAAGCAAGACTGGGTTCTTAACCATGTATATGTTACAATACAAGAACGTAGTAAATGTAATACGTTTACACCACCTTTATAACCACAATCCTAGTAAAAAAAAGTAATATTAAGTAGAGAGAATAAATTTCTTGAAATTATATAATTAAATTGTGCAGCGTTCTGATAGCTCTATTGAATTATATTTAATCAAAATAGTATTATTAAAGAGTAAACATATATTTATTTACTTGTATAATTTTTAAAATTAAAATATACCTATTTATTGATCATAAATAATGTTTTTTATGTTATAATATGTACATGGTAAAGAACCCAGCTTTTCTTGGGATATCTAGTGATACAATATGGGATATCTAGTGATACAATATGGAATAATAGTGATACAATATTTTAAAACGAAATAATTCAATTGTAGATTGATTCGAAGTGTCCATTGAATTATAAGTAATAAAAAAGTATTCTTTTACGGAATGAAGTATATTAACAGAATCTTTTTATTCAAAACTGGCGTCAGATTTGGTTTTAGTTAGCACTTTAAAAAACCTACATAGAAATATAAATTCAAAATTCACAGGGGACTCAATTTACACTCTTCGATATCTCATTAAATTTTTTGGAACTCGGATACATCCCAATAGAACAGAAGGAAAGCTGAAAATAAAAAAATCAGCAAATCATGTCTTTCAAAATTAGGAGAAGATACCTTATCTATTCCACATATCTATTCACCAGAATATTTCACTAATTAGTGTTGGTATTCCTAAACAGAGCCATTGTACATATGACATTAGAGTTTTGGCATTGATGTGATCAATTTTACATCCAACAATTATATTATTAAGGGCAATAAAATAAATAATCATGACATAAACATTTTTTTTTTGGAATATAACTTTTAATTATGCGATATTTGAATTTTATGAAAAATGGCACTACGAATTTTAATCGAATTCAGTTCAGACTACTTGGAAAAATACGGATAAGAATGTGGATGAAATATTCAGGGGAAGAGGGAATTATTGTATTTGGTTATTTAAAATATCCATCAATCTAAAAAATAAAAAATAAAAAAATAAAATAAAAAAAAAGATGGAAAACTAAATATGTGAATGGCTTTATATTTCCATGGTCGACATTCTTTCATGCGGTGCTAGGGATAATACTGAGGTACAAAATTTTTCGGCGCGACCTCGTGGGGTCGATATGGGCCGTATAATTAACTCCAATGCACGCACTCACATCATAATTTGAACACCCTTCACGTCCACTTCTGGACATATTCAACTTTTGTGTTATAAGTTCATCGGTAATGCGATCGTCGATAATAATAAAAAAGAAATAGAAACTTAGTAAATTTTTACTCGTTATAATGAGATTACTTTTCTATTCGTATTGAAACTATCAAATAATTAATAATTATTTAATTTACATAGATTAATTATAAATCTGAGAGAGTTAAAATAAATTATAATCATGGTAGAACCAGTGATGGGGTATCGGCACCTAGGTGTCAGGTATAAAGAATTCAGTCAGTACCTACAAAAAAAAAAAGAAAAAAAAAAGGCTTGGCTCCTAAGTAAGGGAATTCACGGTCTCACTTAAATCCACAAGGTCAATTGTAATCATAAACATGAAAAGATATTTTTAAAGTAAATATGAAAAATTCTAAAGAAATACAAACATTTTTTTTTTTTTATTATTTATCTTTTATCAGCTGATTTCATCAAAAACATTTGAGAAACTCGAAAGCATATTTGATTATAATAGAACTATTTTTCCATGTATTTATAATTTTTTATTTTGCCTTATCTATATACGAAGTATGTAGTAAGGGAAAGTATTGCGATCGTGAAAATTTTCGAATTCGAGTTTTCAACGGAAATACACGTTTTAAAATCCCCTGAGTCCAAATAACCAAGTCTCGCAAAATGGTCTGTGTCTGTATGTATGTGAACAGCCTAGCTCAAAAACGAAAAATTGTATGATACTGAAATTACGTATTTAAGGTAAGTGTATGGTTGTGATGATACAGCAACTTTTTTTTCAAAATCGACTAACCGAAAGAGCCGCTTTATATAATCGACTTTACAGTTTTTTACAATTTTCCTTGGAAACGGCTCTAACGATTTTGATGAAACTTGCCTAAACCATTCTTTATAAAGGCCTTTAAATTTTCATTTATGTTGTACATCACCGATAAAATACATGGAAAAAAGTTATGATGAAAAGAATATTATATTTGCGCATAGCTTATAAAGTATACATTTTATGGTATATTATGTGTAGAATTGTATGAAAGGTTATTAAATTATCTAAAAAAAAAAAAAAGAATCATCAAAATAGGACCAGTATCAGCGTAAATGTATCAGCAAAGACACAGGTCCTATTTTGATGATTCTTTTTTTTTTTTTTATCTTAGTATCAGCGTAAATGTATCAGCAAAGATACAGCGTATTTTATGAGGAGCACTTGACCCTAGATGGATAACCGAGCGCATCCGAAAGGAGACGGATGCGACCGAATCTTCTCCCATCAATCCACCAATCTATTATCAACAATATAATCTGTAATAAAGTAATTTAAGAATACAAAAGCGGAAATTGACTTAATAATTTCTACTTTCATATTATTTTATGGAAAGAAAATGTTTCCATGAAAACTAAACCGAAACTTTTAAAATATATTTGCTACTTGACGAAGTTAAAACATATAGGTAGTGTACATAATTGTTGTATTAAAATTATTTAAAAAACTGTTTTATTGTACTGAAGTGGGAGATGTGAAGAAGTGAATGCTGCTGAGCTTATTTCAAGCATTCTTTATGTGAACTTTTTTAAATTATATTAAAAAGCTAATTATTATAGGACGGTAAGGGAAAGTTGTGTGATGCGCGCACCGCACCACATTTTTTGGAGTTATAATCCATTATTCAAATAACCAACATAAAATAAATTTATATTAGAAAAAAAAAACCTTAGCACAAGCGGATATATATTATCACTTTGAAAATCAATGCAAAATCTCGAACATCTAATCCCCACAAAGAAACAAGGAGTCAACAAACCCTTGAGGGTTAGGAATTCAAGACTTTGCCGCAATGCGTGTCTCACATAGTGCGTTTCAATGTGAGGAATATGAAAATCGCATTTTTTCAACTTCGAGGAATGAGATACACGGGAAGCTGAGGCCAAAAAACAAGTCTTATTTCAAGAAAGTTTTTGATCGTCTAGGCCAAAAGTACTCTCACCATAGACTGGAAATATGAATTTCTGCCACTCTAGTTCGGTTGCTAGCAAATTTATTCAATGAATTATAGATATTTTAGAATTATTTCAGATTTCGCTCAGTAACTCGCTTCCAGTGCATTTTAAAACTTGGAAATTACTAATTTTAAAGAACGTTAAATTTTATGCAAGTTTTATCTGTAATATTTTTAAAAATTCCGAACAGCTACTGACATACGGAGCCGCAAAACATCTGCAAAATGTCAGGAAAACGAAAACAGTTAGATATGCAGTGATTTCGCCTTAAGATCTATTTTTAGTTAAATTTATTGCAAAATACATAATAACCAATCTTGTAGAGGATTAAATTTGCTATAAGTTTCATTACTCATTACTCTCATCAGACGCCAAGAAATGTAACAATTTTAGAGAAAGTTTTTTTTTCTCATTTTCGTCAGTAACTCGCTTCCAGTGCATTTTAGGTAAAACTTTGTCATTACCGATTTTAAAGACCATACAATTTCCTGCGAGTTTTATAAGTAATAGCTTTTAAAATTTACACTACCTATTGAGATACGGTACCGTAAATATCTACAAAAAAGTCAAGAAAACGCTAAAAGTTAGATATTCTGTTGTTTCGCCTTAATAACCATTTTCAAGTATAATTTAGTGCACAGTGCATAATAACCGATATTGAAGAGGATTTAATTTCCTACTAGATTCATACTAAATATTAGTAATTACTCTCAACAGACACCAAGTGATATTGAAATAATTATCTTAGAGAAAGGAAAGCTGTTGTTCATTATTACAAATATTTTGTTTGAATCTTGTGGGAAATTCAATGCTCTTCAACATTGGTTAGTATGCATTTTGCATTGTATTGCACTTTAAAATTGTTATCAAGGCGAAACCACTCAATATCAAACTTCTCGCCGCTTCAGAGCAGAAGTAGCTTAGCTCCAAAAATTAAATTTTGCTGGCGAGGTTTTTTTTTCCTTTTTGTTTAATCGTTTCATTATATGAATATATATATATATATATATATATATATATATATATATATATATATATATATATATATATATATATATATATATATATATCAAATTGTTGGCTTTGTTAGGTATTATGGATTGAGATAGGTTACTTCTGCATCAAATCCGCAGTATTCTGAACTATCTTAACTTATATAAAACAGAAATAGCCAAATTTGCAAAAGCCAAGTTCTGCTCTGAAGCGACGATATGTTTTTAATTTTTCTAAAATATTAATGATTGCGGCATATTAGGAGTTAACGTTTCCACTATTACTTTTATTTATTAACTTCGAGTTGTAAAATCCAAATGTGCAATTTATATGCCTTTAAGGTTAATTTGAGAATTTTAAATTGGAAAAAGTGAAATATAAGCTAATTTTTACAATTTTTATTTTTGCTTGGTATTTTTATAGAATATTATCTGTCATTATACCGTGCATTAAAAAAATATATAAGGGATTGATAGATAATTGCCACTTCTATGATTTTGTTATAAATATTAAACTAGTTTTCAATAAAAATAAAATTATAGAAGTGGCAAATAATTTATCGATTCCTAAATAGATTGCTCCTTTTATATCATCATGCGGATGTCAACTAAAAATATGTTAGTACACTTTTGCATTAGACATTCTAGTTTTAGAATGAATAAGGTTGGTTTAATATTTAGAATTAGCAAATATTATTTATGAATTGGACAGATGTACAGCAGATACCTACTATGACCCAACGTAACAATTTATATTGATTAATAAATTAGTAATTACTATAGAACTTTAACAAGATTAATTATTATATTTTATGAGATTTCTCGTGCAAAGTTTCCTTATTTAAAATTTTAAATTCTTCGTTGGCCATCAGACCGTCCAATTATGCCAAAAGGTCAGGAGACCGATTTCTTATTTTAAACAGTTTAAACTGTTTTTTTTTTTTAAACAAAGTTTAAAATAAAATAATTCAGGAATGACCTTTCTTTTATCCTCCGAGCTCTAATGAATCTAGAATTAATAAAATATGTTTATTGGAATAATTGTACAGAAATCATAGAGAATATTTTGTTTGATTTGTAGTAATTGGCTACATCCATTTAAATCTTATCCGTGATATTCTCCCCCTCCTCCCCCCTCTCTCTTCCAAATATTTATTTCTTGTTTACAACCACAACTTACTCTTTTTTGGTACGTGAGGTAATATATTCGGTTAGCACAAATTTCCAAAGTGCTGGATAATGAGATTGTCATGTATGAAGGATAAAGTTGTAGATTGGCCGTAGATTTACCTTTGCTAAGCCCGGAGAGTCTTGGCTCAGCAGTGCAGCGAGGCGATATCGGAGAGGCAGGTGAAGTTCCACTATTAGAGGAGGTAGTCCCCAAGTTGGAACACAACTATTGAGATAGTGCCGAGTCTGCGGATAATGCTTAGAATAGTGCTGTCTAAGCTCATCTTGGTCCTCGAAAGTTTTTTGCTCAGCACAATAGACCGAGAGCCCGTTTTAAAAAATGGTCATTATCTGAAGAAAACTTTGATAGCAAGTTTTCGAATTCTTATAATATTGACATTAAAAAAATAATAGACTTCCAGTCCATAATCCGACTGGGAGTCTATTATTTTTTTAATGTCAATATTATAAGAATTCGAAAACTTGCTATCAAAGTTTTCTTCAGATAATGACCATTTTTTAGAACGGGCTCTCGGTATATTGTGCTGAGCAAAAAACTTTCGAGGACCAAGATGAGATTAGACAGCACTATTCTAAGCATTATCCGCAGACTCGGCACTACCTTTAAAAAATGACTCATAACTCGAAATTTAGGTTTATTTGTGAGATTTCACCTATAATTCCTAAGCGGTGCATTCTATCGAAAAAATGTGAAGTATTAAATGAAAGAGCTTTAAGTTCTGCATCTAATGAGTACCACAAAATAATAATTTAGTTAAGTGGTGTGGACGTAAACCACGGTCAAAAAACTACAATTTTGTCAAAAACAGGGGCAAAGTACTGTTATGAATTTGCAGCTGGGAAATGAGTAGCATTCTAAGAGAAAAAAATTATAGAATTCAAATTCTGCTTCCATTGAACACAATTTTTTTAATATTCGGTCATGTGCACATCTCGATTGCAATTTGGCCATCTCCTGATCTCCGGCAATTGAAATATTAGCCCATTAAATGTATCATTTGGGTTGGCAAAAAATGGGGTATTGTTGTTTTCAGGTATGTTGTATGGATTGCCCCTCCTCTTGTGTAAAATCCAAGTTTTCGACATCTTCTTTTTTTGTGCGGTTTTCGCCATCTTGAAAAACCAGTAAAAAAAGGCTTCTTTTTCAGTTTTTCAAAATTAAATCGCTTCTAGTGAATTTAAGGTAAATATTTTTTATTACCAATTTTAAAAATTAAAAAAACGTTAAGTTTTCAGCAAGTTTTGTATATAATATTTTTGAAAATTCGGAATAACTTATGAGATACGGAACTGTGAAAGTTTACAGAAATGACGGAAAAATTCAAAAAGTTTAAAGATTTCGCATTAGATATGATTTATTTCATACATACATCAAACTGAATTTTAAAAATAATTAATGACTGTCCTTCATTTGATCCGTTTTGATTTGATTTCCACACATTCTTCTCTTAAAAGATTAGACTTCTGCAACTTCAGATAGAAAAAATAAATTAATAAAATATTTGAAAAATAATATTAAGAATTAAATTAAAAAACGTGTACCACAGCTACTGATAATGGACTATGAGCCGAGTAATTTACATGGCAGTACTGTTTCTTGACTAACGATTATAAACAGATGTAATATAGACCACTATAACGATCAACCGCGAGGTCCGCCTCCCGCTCCCTAACTAATTGAAGTTTGGCACTCAACCTCTCTCATTTTACAGAGGCAGGGTGTGTCACAGGAGTATTTTCCGTTCCCAATCGACACATGGCAGATAGAACAAAAATATATTTTCTATCGTAACTTCCATCTTGGGTATAGGAGATATACATCGGGTGCCAAACCAATTAAGCAAGTCCAGGTCGACTCGGCTGTTATTAAAATAATGGAGTGGTTAGAGGATGGATGTTTCATATGAAGATTTCAATAATTTTTACTCAAGATGTCAGTTTCATCCTCTTTATAAATGATAAAGACGTTAGTTTTGCTTGCCACTCTGAGAAATCTGGTGTATGATTAATTATTTATGTAAAAAAAAAAGTAATTGGTGTGGTGAATGCCTGTAAAATGTCTATCTTTGATTTGTTTATCGCCTTGGCAAAGTCCAACATTTCATTCAATTAAAGTATTATTAATTGGAAAGTCAAACCATTTATTATTATGATGGCTGATTATTTATTTGGTTTTAAGTTTACTTTTTCTTTGGCACTTAAATCATTATATTGTCCTGTAGGTTAATAAATTATGCTCAACTTAGCCCAATCATATAAACTTGACGCATTACGGTTTTATGTTAGCTAGGGTCTAATATGTAAGACTTATGTTAAGGCGCCGTTTATAATTCCAAAAAAATGACTAAAACTCGCTAAATGTGAAATCGGTTCAGAGCTCACTTGTTATAAAAGTACGGTTTCTTGGAAAATATTCAAGCAAGGAAGTGATCCTCCAGATTTTTTCTCAACCTATAGATGTATTAGGTAGTTATACAGTTTACAGAGGGCGGTTGTGCTCTTGGGTGGTTTGTCATTGCTGATTAAATAATAAAAATTCCATTCCTACTACGAACATAAAATTACTGAGTACGAACCTTGGCCTGAGAATAAATTTCCTTCTATGAGGAAATATGAGCCCAAATAATGATTCTAATGAGTTTAAAAAATTTATGAGATAGTAACAGCTGCCTTCATTATCAATAATGGTTAGTGAATTGGTGTTGTTTCTTTCTAATATTTTTATCTAATATTTATGACACAATCATTATCATATTTTAATTGTTTATTAAAATTTCTATTTTGAAAATATTTGTTTTTGGTGCGTTCGATGATCTATCCTTACTATTAGGTATATATATTTCCTTCTAATATGCCATATTATTTTCTCAAAAACCTAAGGTAGAGGGAATGGGTCAATTTTTTTTTTTTTAATTTAGAAACATTAGAATTTCTTGAGCCCAAATAAGTACTTTAAAAGAAATACTCTGTCGTTGTTGTCGTCCACTATTTGTAAGGACCCCTTTTTGTGAACACAGATGACCCGTTTTCAATGATACTGGTTTTATTTCACGTCTAGGAGTGGTTAGATCAATGTTAAATAACGAAAAAAGTTCAGCAAGCATTAGTTTTTTTTTCTTCTAAAGTTTGGCATCTCGATTAAGAAGGGGTAAAAAGTGACTATAGAACTATTTAATCGAATTACCAGTTGATAAACCACTTGCATAAAGCGGATTGGTATTTTTAAGTTCTATTAATAGAGTTATGAATTGTCCAAATAAGCATTTTAGGTCTAATGTTTACAATGGAAATTTACAAATTTTATCAAACGGCAGAATTTTCTGACAATACTAAAACTATGCCATTCAAAATTATAATTTATTAAAGCAATCCAAGAGGACGTTTACGAGGCATCGTGGTTTTAGACACAATGCCAAAAATTATTGGAGCCATAGTAATGCTATTTGGTTCCTATTTTTAAAGAATGGAAGGCTGAAGGGACCTTGAGGTAATAAACGGAAAATTCTATTTTAAAAACTGAGAAAAAATGAAGAGTTCTTTAAATTTCAAAGAACCTTGAATGAGGACCGTTCATACGAACCTAAAAGGCACTTTGTAATTAATATACCATTAAAAAAATCAGTTATGAAGCAGACTCCGTTACTAGATTTTAAGGTGCATATTATTGCTGGTATTTACTGCAGTTTAATTCATCACGTGAAATTATAGCACTTAATCAGATAAATAATAATTTATGGTCAATCTCAAGTTAACTATTGCTGAAATCGAATTTGATCTGTTTATCAAATCGTCATAAAATTGTCTCATTTCCTCGACGAGGGATCATAATGAAATTAATTACTACACTGACGATATTTTCTGAGACTAATTAGACAAATTTGGGTTCTTCGTTTCCAATAATTATGCATATATGATTTGATAATTTTATGATTTGAACTCATAGTGAAAGAACTTGCCACGTGATTCTTAAATATTGAAAATAAATAAAAACTGTAAATAATTTTCATTTCTTTTTATTTTAAGTTTAAGATGAATAATTCAAATAAATGATGTTCCAAATTGAAACAACTTATATGGGTGATGTGGGACAAGGTCGCACTAAATTTTGTAAAGTTCGACTTTACAGGTCTGTGAGGATGATGGAGGTGAGACGGGAACAAAGAAAGGACTGTAAAATTGGTATTTTTCGCAGGACAAATTTGTATTTTTTACAAGAAGAACTTTATAGGACTATAAAATTTGTATTTTTAAAGCTAGATTTTACTCTTTTTTTTTTTTTTTTTAATTTCTCCTTAGACGATTATGTTTAAATATTACATTCAAGCCTACGCTTCAACCACGCCCATTTAATGAGATTGATAATTTATGCGTATAGTACTTAGTATGCTCTTGCCCCTCCCTGCCATACTGGTCAAGTGCCTATAAGGTATCTAGAAGACTCATTATTCAAGTAGGAGCTGTTTTGGGGTAAGTGCAAAATAGTTAGGTTACCGGAGGATTATTATAGTGGTGTAATAATCGAAAAAAGTTAAAGCTTGAGATTCGCATTTTACAATCTTCATAGAGTTATGAAAGTTGGATATGCAATATAATTCAATAAATAATTGAAAAAAAATATTTTTTTTTTTAATTCGTATTATTTTAACCTTAGTTGCCTCGTCAAAACATAATAAAAAGGATATTGTATACAACACGCTCACTTGTCTGCACTTGCCCCTACAATCATGCTTTGTTGGGTGACTGCGGAGAAGCTCTTATAAAATTGAAAACTGTCTAGAAGAAATGTAGCACCAAGTATTTTGACACAGCTTCTATAGGTTTTTCTTACGGCAAAAGCAAGACCAACTGGTAGTTAACCACCGATATTGCTAAACTACAAAAGTTGAAAGACACAATTTTATCAGCAGGTTGCAACTAATAATTAAACAACTCGTTATACTTCATTTTGCGAACTTTTGCGGCTGATTTGTGATACATCGGTGATTTGGAATCATGCTCCTTAAAGAGCAGCTCATACCACTTGAGCGTTTGGATTTAACGAGATAATTTCGCACTTGCCTCAAATCACTCTACATTATTATCGTTAGCAGACCCACAAGAGACATTTTTATTTTATTCGTCTGAATGTTCTCAAATGCCTTTTAAAAGGGGGCGTTGAAAAAACATCGAGAGCAACAGTTTTTGGTTGTTTGCCTAACAGGAATTTCTGGCCATTCCAATGCTAACAAAGTTAATTTAGATTAAAATAAAAACAGTAACAGTTCGTTTGTTTTTAGATTATTTAGCCGCTGTCTTATAAAAACTCGAAGAGCTGACGATTTAATAAAAACTGTACAATAAAAACTATGTTTTAATTAAACTGTTATTCTAGTACTCCGTGAAGTATCTAGTGCAATTATATTTGTTATAAATATAAATTTGGTGATTTGCCATCATTTTGTCTGAAATTAGTCTGAATTGAAATAGCCAATGGATAAAATAAGGGCGCATATTTGTGTAAAAAATCTATTACGAAAATAGCATCTCTAAAGGCTCCTAAAATAATCATAACCGTATACCTGAATAGCATTAATAACGTGTTAAAATATTGTAGCTATTGTTTTCAAGGGCTTATTCAGTTCAAAACGGAAGGGAGAGGACAATGTTCTATATTAAATTTCATTTATGTAAAGGAGGCGGAGGTCCATGGTGCCATGCTACAAGTTGAAGTAACATTCAAAAGAACACAATTTAAAAAAATAAAATCTGAAAGAATAGTTTGCGAGGATTATTTACAATTTTTTTTAATTTTTTCACGGTTGAAGGGAGAGAGCAACCCAAACTTGCGAGCGTGAGTGCGTGCGTGCGTGTGAAAAAAAATGTATATCTTTGCAGAACTTATAGGTATTTAGGAAAACAACCATTTTAAAATTTAAAAAACAAATAACACTGGGAAACACATATTTCGTTGACTTAGATCTGACACTTATTATTAACTAACTTTATTAAGACTCTGAATACAAAAATGCCCCCAGTTTTTGTGTATCAGATCAACTTTTTGAGATACAAGATACATTCTGTCTTTGTCTGAAAATTCATATAAACTTTGCATAGAAAGGAATATTAAAAAAATGCAAAATATGTTATTTATAGAGAATAATTTTATTCATACAAATAATAAATATAGGTTATTATAGGTAAGATTGTGTTCATAAAAATTAAAATAAGGTTATTTTAGGAAACGGCAAACATACATAATATGGTAAAAAATTTTCGCTTTTAACTTTGCTTGGAGTTTTCTATCTGTGGACAATCTCGTCTGTTACTCCAACAATGTCGTGCCTCCATGATCTTCAAATCTTGATGGAATCGCTAAACCTACTCATCGCTAACTGCACCAAGATTTTCCGGGAAGTCAACAAGATGGCTAAGGAGAAAATGCACTTAATGTTCATATTCCGACCAAGTATTTTGAAGGTCTCCAATAGTCGTTGAACAATTTCGGTGTAATTCTGTTCTAGCTCGTGAAATACCAAGAAAGCTTTTTATAATGTCTTTGAATTCCATCCAAACATTTTTTTGGAGTTTTGTCACTGTTCCGTTAAAATGTTCATCTTTAGCGAGCAGCCGAATCTGTGGGCCGTCAAACACACCGGCTATTATCTTTTCAAAAGACAGCTAGGAAATGCTGATATACTTGTAACAGTCTCCTTCAGTTGGCAAAGCTTTAACATATTGCTTCTTGAGACCCAGTTTTATATGCACAGGTGGAAATATAATGTTCTTTCTGTCGACAATTGATTAAGAATATTAGGATCACCAGGTTTGAGGTCAGATCTTAGCAGCCAATCTGACTGCAACCCATGCTTCTCACGAGCTCTACTGTCCCACATATAAAAAAAAAAAAAAGTGATACTTGGTATATCGGCGTTGCTGGCCAAGAAGGAAGCAAACCATTTTAAGATCATCACATATGATCCATTTGTGCATGTCATATTGCAACAAATCAATGACTCTGTTTATGTCTTCATATTTTTCAGGCTAACAAACTGAATAACCTATTGGTAATGCACCAAATAAACTTCCATTGTGGAGAAGGACAGACTCCAAGCTCCGCTTTGAGCTATCGATGAACAATCGTCAATCAGTTGTGTTATAGGCTGGATTCCCAACTCCTCCATTAAACCATGTACATTATGGTAATACAAAAATCCACCTTCACATTGAAAGTATTGCAGAAATGCGATTTCTTTTGATAGAAAGTTTGATACCTTAATTTCTTTTTCTGGTGTTTTCTTGTGTTCAGTGTGTCTCTTGTAGCCAAGAGAACAGTGTTCTCTTGCAGATTTGATGCTAGAAGTTCTAAACTTTTTTGGATAGAACCAAATCTCGTGTCGATCAAATCCCTAACGCACGAAATCATTTTCAATTTCAAAATCTTCATCGTTTGCGTCACTTCGATCTTCACCACACTCGTATTTCTGTAAATAGAATGAAGTTACTTCTTTATAAATTAGCACTGGGATTTCAGCTGAATGGGGCAATGGGCGTATAAGTGAAGGTAAATTAGGATACTCTTTTTTACTTTTATTAGGTTTTTTTTTTATTAGGTCTTTTTTACTTTTCTTATATTCTGACGTCTTTACTATACAAAAATAATAGTCATTTAATTTATTTGTGGGCTCTTGCCAAATCATAGGTCTGACAATTTTCGTCCACATCCGTAAACTCTCGACACACGGCTTACCAACCTCGTGAGGAGTCCATTTTTTTTTTATCTTGATCATCAATTTTCATTTTAAAATATGCAAAATAAGCGTGCCTAACAATTGCGCTGATGTTTGTCCTTTGACTGGGAATGGTGAAACTGTCATATTTATAACAAAACGAATCGGGACTATTTAAACACTTACCACGCGAAATATTAGAAATAGACATGATCTAAATGAAAGGATATAAATACAATCGTAAATAAATATTATTAATTTAATTTATTAATATAAATGAAAAATAAATAAATGATACATTAATTTGTAATATGCACTATAATGAGCGACACACAACGTCTTACTATACTATCTCAGTAATAACTGAACAATATAATATCAAGCCTCGACAAGTATGAACCTGTCGCTGGTCTACTTTATTTACCTAGCGAAGAGTGGTCTCATTAATCTAAGCTGTAGAGATAAAAATTGATGTAATAGAAAAATAAATACAGTTTTGAATTCAGCATACCTAAATAAACTTTAAAACTGCTGAAAAATCGAGCTCAAAAGAAATTATGTTAAAACTTGTTAACCAGTGATTACTTCATTACTTATGATAGATAATATTACCTATGATCGTTTGGGGTAAACCGGGTAGTTGAGATAGTTCACACATGGTTTTAAACATTTAAGATTCAACAAAAAAAAAAAAAAAAAAAAAAAAATACGTTTATGGTAACTTATTAATGAAACTGTTTGTTCATTTTTCCTTTTTTACCTGGCACTTTGAATTAAATCTTATTTAATCTGCATTGGATTTTTAAGAAAATGTATTAAATATATATATATATATATATATATATATATATATATATATATATATATATATATATATATATTATATATATATA